>JAVYIG010012989.1:22500-50015 GCA_035222895.1 Strongylocentrotus droebachiensis | reverse complement strand
TCCTTTTTGTCTCTCAGCAAGTATTAAAAAAACCTTCATATATTTTTGTCTTGCTCTATCATTTCCAGCTTCATTACTGATGTTGATTAAGTATTATGTTTTAAATCGTGTTCAATTTTACTGAAAATCGTACATTATGTTTAATGTTAATTTGCTGTATTTATGCAACTTTTATTGTATTTTGTCTTTTTTGACAGTAAATAGTATATACAACATATGCATGTTAAAAAAAATGTTACCCTAAAAATAAATTGAAACCGGATAATAAATATCAGAATGCCCTTAAAGTATAATGATTTTGCCGATGAATTCATTTGGACTCATAAATTAATTCCTGTTTCTCCAAATAAATTCCATTGCCTGGATGTTGAATATGAAAGACCTTTATCGATTGAAAGACGATTATGTGTTGATTTGAATGTACCTTAATTGAATTGAGCGACAAAAAATATGAAATTGGGCAGGAAAACCTTTACTACATGAGTATTCCTGTACATCATACATGATCCAAAAGGTAGTATTGCATATTCCATTTGTAAAAGTCATCAAAATGGAATATTCCCTAATCATTCAAAGCTACATAAGAGTCTGAAAAGATGTCATAAATGCATTTACTATTCAGGGAAAATTTCTAAGTACTGCACTATAAAATAGAAGACTGGTACCCTACCTTCCCTCCTTTGTTCCTGATACACACACATAGTCAAACATACTGAGATGATGTACCAGCTCACAGAGTAGCACTCCACCTGCATGAGGACATACAGGTACTGCAAATACCAAACAAAAGAAGAGAAATATGATGATAACGTTCGGAAGGTAGATTAAATTTCAACATGCACATGATTATCATTATCAAAGAGAAGGTTGAGTTCTGGAAAGAGGTGAAAAATAAATTGTGAGCGTTATCATTGTTATTATGCAAGTGTGGAAGAACATCAGATAAAAAATGTTCCCTGAAAAGCATGGCTCTTCAAACGCCTTAATATTCTAAATTCGGCATGTAACATCATAAAAATCGGGACAGATTTTTATGCCACAGACTTAGCCAAATTTCTTTCATTTTGATGATTCTAGAACCTTGCAGTACACACCAATACTTCTATGCTACATGATCAACTTTTCTGATCGATTCCACAACGTTTCTTTTACTATGCAATCGCATGACCAGAACTGGTCTTTAGCTTTAAATTTCAACATGCACATGATTATCATTGTTAAGTATTTGGCATCAACTGTGCCTGGGAAGGGTAATGCCGAGAACAACTGTAACCCTGGCTTAGATGTCTCCTGATATAACTGAACGGGCTGGTGTATCACAGCACAGGGATTTCCCCTACTCTTTTTTGTGAAGAGCGCAGTCAGTTCTATGTTACCCTAGTGAACCATGCGGCCCCATCTTACAAAGAATTGATATCAATTGCAACTTATTTGTGATGGATATCAATCGCAACTATGTACATAAGAGATAGAAGACTGCAAACTTGCGATTGATCGGAGGACTTATGATTGATTTGGATCAATCTTAACTCTTTGTATAAAGACGGTTTCAATTTAACATCCTATCTGAGGGGCGAGTGTTTTCCACGGTAACCGAGCCTGCGTCTATAAAACAGGGAAGAAGCACACACAACGCAGGCTTCATAAGCAATACTGGCACATGCCTGGTATATCTGTCCATTTCAATATGTACATGTAGATTACATTCATACGGTGGCTGATTTCCGCCAAATATTTTTAAAATATTTTTTACGGCATTATTACTCCCTAATACGACATAATAATGCCTTAAATTAAGGCGTAATTACGCTCTCATAATTATGGTATTATTAGATCGTAATTAAAGGAAGAAAAAAATTGTTGGCGAAAATCAGCCATCCTACATTTCGTGTAGTTACAGTTAAAGGGATCCGGTAACTTTGTCTCAGATTCTGAAACAAAATCCTGGATTTAGCTCATGCTGCAATGATAATTATAAACCTTTAGGTCAGTCAGGGACCCCTTGACTTTTACAAGCCGATCGCACGTCTGATTATCAAGATATTTATAATTGAAAATCGCAATCAAAATTTGGCGTTTTCCTAACGGTTTTCATAACACTTCAGTCTATTGGGGAAAACAAAACGATTTTTACTTTTTTGAGGCACTTCTTGACCATTTTGAAGGGAATTTTTTGAGGGCTTCAATATTACACCATATCACAGACACTGATAGCATGTAGGGCCGTGCATCTCAGATTTAACATTGTTCAACGATGCCTTTAATAGTTTGTAACATTTACAAACCTCCAAACTTCTTTGCCATGAGGATGACAGAGAGGACTTCGTTGATCCCTCCGATTCGGCAGCTATCGATCTGCAGAATCTGTAAGGCTTTGGCTTGGAGAAACTGCTTGAACATGACACGATTCTGGCACTGCTCTCCCGTAGCTACTTTGATGCCCAATGGATTAAGAGCCTGTGGTCAAAGAAAGAGAAGAAGTGAGAGAGGCAAGGGGGAAAGGAAACAAAAACGAAATGCATATAGAAATGCCTGGAAACCAATACATATCAGACATTAGCTTTAGACACATAGCTTCAGACCAGTTATCTACTGGTCTCTGTAACAACTGGTATTCTATTTGTCCGGCTTTAATGACTGGTATTTCCGCTGGCTTCCGAATGGTATCAACTGGTTGTAACTGGTAACAGTTTAGACCAGTTGAGACCAGTTCAAACCAGTAGATACCAGTTTGAAATCCTTACTGGTTTCAACTGGAATGTCGACCTGGGTTGGGTTTATGGTTGCAATTTACTTTTAGGCTAGGGTTAGGGTTAGCATTAAGGGTCATGGATAAGTACAGTATTGGGCCCAGGGTTTGAAGTCAGACCTTGTTGCCCCTGCATGTGTCGTAGTACCATTAGCCGGCCATTTGTCCATATCAAAAGGGCTAGCATTTCGGGCAGCCTCATATTAGGATATTTTTTTAATTGCAGTCTACTTCCAGCACATAATTATACCCTTCTTAATGCTATCCTCATGGTTCTTCTCCCATCTCCTTGAATACCTTCTACCGCTCTTAAAGCCTTTCTGCACTAGTTTGGCCAGGAGGGATTTAGACCTCCCAGCGTGGTCACTGACAAGTGGTTATCTTATCAAATCAGCTTTCAATTAACATAAGATAAGGGGGATCATGGGGGACCCACGGAACCGCTTAGGCATTGTTTGCTATAAAGAGGGCGAAAGTAGCTACAAGAAGGGCAGTCTCGCTTTAAGGAGCCGACTTCTGAACTATTTCATTGCACATGCAGGCTCAATAACAGGAGCCTCTCGGTTTCCACATGCAATTGATTAATATAATCTTGGATATATGTATACATGCGTGTAGCAGCATGCCTAGAAGCAGCCCTTCTCCACCGGTTGGCTGCGATGCCCTGTCAGGTAGGCCACAAGGTCGGCCAAAACATATTTTTCTTAAACAGAATAAAATGTCAAAATTCATATCTGATCTTACATGACACAACTGGTATTCAGCTACAAACTGTATACAATCAAAATTTTTGTTGAAGATCTGTTTTCACAAAATGGGGATTATTTAGAAGTTTAGTAGTCGCATTACAACTGACAGTTGCACAACACATATGATCACCACACAGTTCATTCCCTATTTTCTTGCGTCACATTCTTTTTCCTTTTTTTCCTCGTTAAATTTTTGCAAGGTAGGCCTTGAAACGTTTACAAAAGGTTGAGAAGCGCCAACCTAGAACATCATAACATGAGATCACAAAGTCCAGTTTAAAGGGGGTGTAGCATGGCAAATACTGGTTAACGCCATCTCCTCACGCTTCGGTTTCGCGTATGTTGCATGCACGTGAATACTGCGGTCGCGTCGTCGTATTATATCCCCGATTGGCCCAGAGTCAGGCCACGGGAAAGACACGTAGTATCGTCATGCTACACCCCCTTTAAGCGAATCTGTAATGCAATGTACATGGATGGGTCTTTACCTTGGAGATGGTAGCATGTCCTAGGACATCATCGGGTGAGATGGGTTCCTCTATCCAGTAAGGCTTGAATTCAGCTAGTCTTTTCATCCAGTCAATAGCTTGGGATACCTCCCATCTCTGATTACAGTCCATCATCTGGAGTTATAAAGCAAAAGGGATAAAGTGACTGGGACATGAGGCTTACTAGAAGAGCCAATTCAATACCACTCCTGACGACGGATAGTCAACCTGTTCAAAACGTCGAGCCATTCCCGCCACTCATCCTCTCCAAGCGTAGTTCTCCTTAGAACTATAAGCTAAGAAAGATAACCAACAGTCTTTTTCAAGACTACACAAACAGTCCTTTTCAGGACTACACATCCTCAAGAAAGATTACAGAGAGTCCTTTTCAGGACTCTCTGTATGACTCCTCGATCCTCTCTCTCTCTCTCACATGGTGCACCCGCAAGCCTACTGTATATAATTCAATATCCCTGAGGCAAATTTATCTATTACAGATAAAGTTGAGTTCTGTTCATGCGATTGCATTGTGAAAGAAACATGGAATCGATCAGAAAAGGTTGATCATCTAGCATATAAGTATCGGTAAGTATTGGTGTGTACTACAAGGTCTGGAATCATCAAAATGATAAGAAATTTGGCCCAGTCTTGGTAAAGTTACAAGCACTGTACACAGAAAGATGTATATGGGACTTAACGAACATGTGGAATAAAAATCTGTCCTGATTTTGATAATGTTACATGCCATATTTAGAATATTAAGGCATTTGAAGAGCCATGCCTTTTCAGGGAACATTTTTTAACTGATGTTCTTCCACACTTGAATAATACAATGATAATGCTCACAAATTATTTTTCACCTCTTCCCAAAACTCAACCTTCTCTTTAACTTATAGTTATTCATAAATACATGTACAGTGAGGCAGCATGCTTGTCAGCTAACAGAAGAAAGAGCTTCTCAATATCAGGACAAAATCATAAACTAATTCCTACATGAAGACCTGTATCTTCTTTGCAAAACAAGTTTTGATCCAAACACACATGTATGTTATGATGACATTTTGCTGGGCACCTTTTTTGGTCAAAGATATGAGAATAGGGTTTGGGCGACGGTTGCGACTCGGTTTTACAATTAGGATATATTCTGGGTTTGGATGAGGATTAGCATTTGGTACAATAATTCGTCCTGGGTAAAACTTATGAATTCAACTAGTGAAAGAAAATTACCATGGAGCATTTATTGTTGTAGCATATGTCGTACATGTACAACCTCTTATACATTTACAAGTACAAGACACTTAATACAGTATAAGGTTACTGCAAGAAAAGCCTTTAAATGTACTATGTCCCATTTGCAGGCCAAAAAATGTAAAGGTTAAATTCCAACAACATTTGAAAGACAATAATAATTAAGAACTTCCCTCAAAACGAAAGGGCTTGAAAATGGCTTTTAGTGGGAAAGTAACGACCATTAGTTGTTGAATCAACTTTGGTTGCAATCACCTTAGTAATAGTTTGATTTTCAGACCCTTTTACCGAATGATCATACGTTTTGTGCTGCACAAAGATTCAATCAGTTTAATTTTGGCCATGTCAAGTACCGGTAGTGGGCTATTGATGTAGACAAATGCCCATGCACCCTTTACAGCTCATTTTATGTATGTTATTACCAAAGAAAAAAAGATGTCAGTAAGTCACTAAATAGTGTTTGACAGTGAAGTCTAGAAGGTAAACAGGTTTTCTTGCATAATTTAAATACTAGGACACTACTTATGTTTAAATTTAACAGATAGGACATGCATGATATATTCATAACTGCTGCAAAGGTTCTACAGAATTAGATGTTGGATGCAAATGAGGGACATAGTATCTTTAACAATAAATTACTACAGATGCACTGCAAACAGATGTTTTATGATAGGATGGAGGAATCCTTACCAATACTTTGTCATCTCCGATCTCCGATCTGATGATCTTAGCTCTTCTGATATCATCCTCCAGATTAGCTCCTATCTTCATCTTAAACCAAGTCCAGCCATCCTTCAAGGCAGCCTTACACCTCTGAGAATGAACAATGAAAAGAGATTAGCTCCTATCTTCATCTTAAACCAAGTCCAGCCATCCTTCAGGGCAGCCTTACACCTCTGAGAATGAACAATGAAAAGAGATTAGCTCCTATCTTCATCTTAAACCAAGTCCAGCCATCCTTCAAGGCAGCTCTACACCTCTGAGAATGAACAATGAAAAGAGATTAGCTCCTATCTTCATCTTAAACCAAGTCCAGCCATCCTTCAAGGCAGCCTTGCACCTCTGAGAATGAACAATGAAAAGAGATTAGCTCCTATCTTCATCTTAAACCAAGTCCAGCCATCCTTCAGGGCAGCCTTACACCTCTGAGAATGAACAATGAAAAGAGATTAGCTCCTATCTTCATCTTAAACCAAGTCCAGCCGTCCTTCAGGGCAGCCTTACACCTCTGAGAATGAACAATGAAAAGAGATTAGCTCCTATCTTCATCTTAAACCAAGTCCAGCCGTCCTTCAGGGCAGCCTTACACCTCTGAGAATGAACAATGAAAAGAGATTAGCTCCTATCTTCATCTTAAACCAAGTCCAGCCATCCTTCAAGGCAGCTCTACACCTCTGAGAATGAACAATGAAAAGAGATTAGCTCCTATCTTCATCTTAAACCAAGTCCAGCCATCCTTCAGGGCAGCCTTACACCTCTGAGAATGAACAATGAAAAGAGATTAGCTCCTATCTTCATCTTAAACCAAGTCCAGCCATCCTTCAAGGCAGCTCTACACCTCTGAGAATGAACAATGAAAAGAGATTAGCTCCTATCTTCATCTTAAACCAAGTCCAGCCATCCTTCAAGGCAGCCTTGCACCTCTGAGAATGAACAATGAAAAGAGATTAGCTCCTATCTTCATCTTAAACCAAGTCCAGCCGTCCTTCAGGGCAGCCTTACACCTCTGAGAATGAACAATGAAAAGAGATTAGCTCCTATCTTCATCTTAAACCAAGTCCAGCCGTCCTTCAAGGCAGCCCTACACCTCTGAGAATGAACAATGAAAAAAGAGATGTCAATTCTAGCTACTGCAACTACGTTATTTGACCATAGAGCGCAGAACCAGCCATGGGTATTTTGGGCAAAGGCACTACCGGTAATACAGTTTCAATACCAAATTTCACTTAGATTGTATCATAATGTGAAAGAGGATGTCATTTAAGACACATTTCTGCAAGGATTTTCAAATATTGATGAGAGAATACAAAATTTAGGTTTCTGCATACAACAGAAAACCCAAATTATGTATTCTTTTGTCAATATTTGTCTTCAAACAATTTTTTGGGGGAAATATTTGCAGAAGTGTGTCTTTACTGACATCCTCTTTCACATTATGATACAATTTAAGTGGAATTTTGCCATCATTTTGGGGCCCCCAACACTTTAAAGGGGCTTTAACAAATACTAGACATTGGACTGTATAGCTGTTACCAGTATTTTCTCTGAAGGTTATATTTTCTTGGATTTTGCAAATTGCTGTAAGGTCGTGAATTTCACACATTAAACTGACCCCTGTTTCATAATACTTGTTATCAATAACTAGTTACAATAACTGTTATAAGCTACTGAAATTGTGGCATTTGATCGACTGAGAGCAAATTTGTCATAGAATTTTAACATTTGTTATTGATAACAAGTTTAATCAAACAGCCTCCTGTTCTGGCAATGAATCAACAAGAATAGCTGTACAAAATTATGTATACGGTATCCTTACAAAGTTTTGTAATTTTTGTGAAGTAGGTGAAAAATTGATTTGTCCCACTTTATATTAATTGAGAATGTGACATATTAAAGCTAAACATCTATAATAATTCAAGAAAGGCCCTAATTCAACCAGTCTACCTTTCATATTTGAGTTGCGAAAAACACAAAAACACCAAAGCTACAAGGGTATGAATAAACCTGTTGTTAGCTCCACATGAAAATATTGGCTTAAAGCCCCACTGCACTACTCATAGCTACTTGTGCCCTCTAGATCTATATAGCAAACAATGCCTAAACGGTGCCTGTTGGTCCCCCATTATCCCCTTTTTTTAATGTTCTGCTACGGTCACAAAGGTTCGTACAAACGATAATTTCGTACGAATCTCCCTGTTTTTTCATTGTCTTCCCGAATTTCCATTGTCTGAAAATCGTTCGTACGGCGTTCGTAGCAGTTCGTAATGGCATTTGGGACCTTGCAGGGAGGTCTAATCCCCCTGGCCAAACTAGTGCAGACAGGCTTTAATACAGTATTGTTACCTCTTTAAGTGTCTCGTCAGAGTATCCCAACCAAGCAGTCGAGGTAGTGTATGCTGGAAAACCATTCTTCATCAATTCAGCTTCTGTTGAAGAAAAATAATACAGTATTAGGAGTGCTGCATCAATATTGTGAACATATCAGTCCAAGGGGATGCTCAAGGTACCTACAAAAATACAAAGTACAAATATGATATTGATATCACCAAGCCTTAACTGGGTCCCATAGACGTGCGTGTAGAGGCAGGTAAACAAACCCTAAAATGCGTCCGAAATTACCCCTTCCGCACCCGACAAATATCGGACAGTGGCCTTAATGTTTGCTATGCCGCTCCTATTCCTAATGACGCACTGCAATTAAAAATCAGAGGTAAAAATAACGAAATATTAGCAATTGTTACCCATACAAGGCATTTAAGCTGTAAAATAAAAGTACGTTTTTATCAGAGTGCATACGCGCAGTCTGATACCAAAGTTGTATATCAATTGTAAAAAAATGCCTTGTATAGGTAACAATAATTATATTGACAGGTCTTCTTTCGAGGTACATCATATTGACCAAGCTAAGATCATATTGCCCTGAGTCGAAGACGAGGGCAATATGGTCTTCTTAGCATCTCCTCAAGCCCAGTCAATATGATATAAATATCTTACGAGAGCGATACAGCTTAGCTTAATGCACTACCTATTATACAGCACATTTTACGGAAGCAGCACACTTTACGGAAGTGCCATCAATACATGTCAGAGGTCGACATCATTGTATTGCAGATAGTAAAGTTACACGCTACATGTGGAAAGGAAGCTAAGCTGTATTGCCCTGGTAAGATATTTGCTAATATTTCGTTATTTTTACCTCCGACTTTTAATTGCAGTGCATCATTAGGAATAGGAGCGGCATAGCAAATGTTAAGGCCACTGTCCAATATTCGTCGGGTGCGAGAAGGAGTGATTTCGGATTTCGGCAAATGTGTGAACGAGCCTATACTGTACCTCTTTCGGCTTTCGTTGATTCGTTAGCTTTTAGAATCTGCAGAGCCTCTTCTTTTGTCAGTGCATCAGTTCTGTAAATTCAAGAAGCATACAAAGTACATCATTTTGAAAGCTATTAGAGGTTAAAAATTACAATGTACTGTATGTTGATAGAGCAATTAAATCAAAAAACGATCATTGCAGTCTCTAAATTGGCAACACAAAGTGAAATCTAAAATCATTGTTTACCTTGTTTACATTTTGGTAATTTCTCATTGATTTTTCATAATTTTCATTCACACTGTTTCATTTAATATACACGTTCATTTCCATTTTTAAGAGTGGAAAATACAAATAAATGTTGCAAATATGAGGAGGAAAAGCTGGTTTATCTATACATTTTGATAACTCTGACCTGCTATGGATTGAGTGATTTTCTCATAATCATCATCAAAGGATAACAGAGTATTGAGGCAGATATAATTATGGTCCAATAAAAACTGGGTTAACTTTCTTGCTCCCAAAATTTGACACATGTCGATTGATTAGTCTACTACAAACATTGTTTCTGCTTCAACTTTATACATGTAGGTTGTAACTTTTGTGCCTAAACTCGTCAACTATGATTTACAGAAATAATATTTAAAGCTGATATTTCAAATGTGGGGGATCAGAATGTACCTGCCATAAAAAAAGAAGCTAGTTAGGGAATTCCTATTCATATAGTACAGGGTTATCTCTCATATCCCCTTCTGCTCGGGACACAATGTTATACATTTATTTGAAACAGTGCCTAATAATCCTGTGTGCCTGGCAAAAGGGCGTTTGCATGTGAGGTTCTACAGTGTTAAATTTTCCCTTGTAAATTTTAAGAAAAAAATATCAGTGAACTTACATGTATCTGAAGTCTATAACACTTAACAGTTGCTCTGGGGTCTATAAAAAAATAAAAAAAATAAAATGAAATGAAGTAAGATAAATTGAAATATAAAATAATGAAATAAGAATAAAATAAATAAACTAAACTAAACTAAACTAAACTAAAAATAAAAAATAAAATAATAATTCATAGAAATTTAAAATGAAAAACAAAATCATCTCTATCAATATGTAGTGTATGATTTTACATGTTGCCCCCTTAATCTTCTTTCTTTGTATTTAACCATGACCTTACATATTTTATATGTCTTGAACTCTGACATTTCTATTTTCATTGCTATTTTTTATCATTCTCTAAACAATCTCAAGCAATGAATTCAGTTCATTGAAATAAAAACAGTCCAAACTCCACAGTGCAATCATTATTGTGTCTATAAAGAAACCTCACAAATATATAACAGAATATATGGCTTTTTCAATTTGAGAAGGGTGCATTTCTGATTCATAAGTACATTTATCTTTTTCATTGTCTACACACAAGCAAAACTCACCATATCTACAAGCAACTTCCAAAGAGGCTGTCAAATAAATCATAAAACAAATTACGGTATAAACATATTCATTTAATAAAACAGTGTAATTTATGGCATTTTACAGGTACATGTGATATTTTGTTGAGACACGCTATAAATCTTGATCCAAACAATATAACATTTAATAACATTTCATTACTGATGCATTTATTGTAAATACATGTACAATATTGTAACATATATATTAATAATATTGTGCAAATAGTTTTAATGTACGTATGTTTGAATCATATATTAATTTTGTGTATATATTTGCTTACAACAGAAGTGTTACAACAATAATGCAAACCAAAAATACTTCTTTAAGATCCAGTGATCGTTATTTAACGATTAAATGTTTTTATTGTCATAAATTATAATGCATTGAACAGAGCCAAAGTTGACTAGCTTTTCTTATTTGTTGACTCTATTAATACCAAATTTGTAGTTATTGTCACGCTGAAATTTGATGCATCTTGAACAATTTGGTGAGCCATTATGTTTGTCCAACCTGCAACAGCTAATGTATAAATGTAATTAGCATTCTGACTATTGAGATACAAGAATATAACAGGGGAATGTGATAGCTTATTGCTAGGTATGTATTTAATAATAATACTCAGTCTGTATATAGCGCAAATTACAATTAAGTCTCTAAGCGCTATGGAAATAGAAGAAAATCAAGAAGTGAGTACAGAAGAAATGAAATAATAAGAACATAATAGAATGATAAATATCCGAACTGGAAATTACCTGTTTAATACATTGTATTGTATAAAGAATGGTAGAAAATAACGTTTGAAAAAGGTAAGGCTTTAACAGAAGCTTAAATAAATCAAGAGAAGAACATTCTTTGATATTACTAGAAAGTTTGTTCCATAATTGAGGGACTGCATGAACTGAATACATTTTTAAAATGACTTATTTAAGTTGTTATTACCTTTCCAGCCATCTTGGCCCATAGGTCCCAGAGTGCATTCAGTACAGCACATGTGGCTAGAGAGATGACTCCTTTCTCAGGTCCAATCTGAAAGAGAAAAAAATTGAGTCCATGATAAGGAGATCTATTTCATAGTCCTGGGGGGCCTTTTAACAAAACTTGTCATCAGTGACAAATGACAGTTTTTGTTATAAGCTACTGAAATCTTTGCTTCTGATTGGTTATCAGCAGATTTGTCACTGATTTTTGTCATTTTTCATTGAAAAAAGGCTTTGTGAAACGGGTCCCTGGGCATCGTTTCACGAAATCATCATAAGTACAAGTTCACCAACATCCCATTGAAACACATGTTAACTTCAGTACATGTACATGCATTTCAATGGATTGTAGGCAAACTTGCAGTTATGAGGGTCTCATGAAACTGTAGGGGTTCAATGAGATAATACAAATAGTAGTCACATTTGTATTGCGCTTAATACTACATTTCCAAGCACTTTACATTGCAATAATTATTACCCTGGTCATTGGATTAATTTGCTAACCTGCACATGATAGTGCACACGCTCCACTCCCACTCCCTTTGGGAGTATTCTGGCCAGGTGCCATTTTACAAGCACACACATTAACGATTGCATCCTACCAGACACCAATTAACACCTGGGTGGAGAGTGGCAATTGTAGATTATTGTCTTAATTGCCAAAGGACGTCAGTGCCGCTGTGGGACTTAAACTGCAAACCATGTGATCCACAGTCCAATGACATATCTGCTAGACCACAATACCTCTACACTCATCATTACAGATGTAATAATTACCCATCTAAGCTGTGATTCGCTTGTCAGTTTTCGCCAGAACGTCCCAAAATCACCAAAGATGTCCGCCACTTTGAGACCAACCACAAAGGGAATGAGAGCCTTCACTCCTGCCACAACTGTGCAACAAAATAAAGACAGGAAATACATGTACAAACAAATGGGTCATTCTTACTCTTAGTGATATAGAAGACACATAACTTCAAAAGGAAATTGTATAAGGTACACACTTCTTTAAAGCTAACAAATAAAGAAGAACTCTTCTTTTAAGAATAAATAACACTTTAATATAGGTCTACAATGATAATTATGAATCTGATGATTACATTTTCAAACTACTTGTTGCAACTAGATATCACAGTAGAAATGTGATACAGCATATAGAGATCTATTTGAAAGAAATGCCATGACAGTATTTATTTATTCATTTCATTTTTGTTGACAAGTGGAAACAAGTGAAATACAGTTGTTACATTCTAAAAAGGTTGTTCTATTGTGCATCAGAGTCATAGAGCAAGATTAATGAACATAGCAAATGATGTTAAAATACACAGTTCACTGCATTGAGAGGAGACAAAAGAAGTTAATGCACTACCGGTAGATTAAAGGCAGGGTATTCTACCAACACTACTTCAGATTTACACAGTGCCATCTGCTGCTCGCAATATCCCGATATGTCAATTGCAATGTCCCACAATGCATCATCAATTGATGACGGGCGCGTGCGTAATGATGCTTGGCTACAGGAACCAGAAATTGCTCTATACATGTATGCCTTCACTGAAAGATGGTGCAATTGAAAATACGAAATACAGCAGTGGTAGCGATGTTGGTAAAATATCCTGCATTTAAGATCACATTCATGTACTTATTTCCTTTGTGTCCATATCAATAAGTCATATTAGAGGTTGTAGTATTGCCTAAGAGTTTGGAAGTCATCCTTCAAAGCCCTACTGCACCACTTATACATGTAGCTACTTGCGCCCTCTATACAGCCCACAATGCCTAAGCGGTACCCTTTGATCCCCTTTTTCTTATGTTAATTCAAAGCTGATTTGATTAGATAACCACCTGTCAGTGACCACAGCAGGGAGGTCTAATCCCTCCTGGTCAAACTAGTGCAGACAGGATTTAAGATCACATTCATGTACTTATTCCCTTTGTGTCCAAATTAATAAGTTAAATTACAGGTTGAAATATTGGCTGAGAGTTTGTAAGTCGTCCTGTACTAACCAACTTCCGTTCCCCTCCCGATGGTAAACGTTGGTCCATGACCTTCCAATCCATCTCCAGCATCTGTTCTGATGATGACGTAGGCACAGGAATAGTCGGGATCAGTGTGCTATTGATATAGAAGAAAACAAAAGAATCACATCAATTTGCACCCAAAAGCGCCATTTGAATTGATGACAATATCAAAATGATATAGCCTTCTACTGGAAGGTTCAACAAACTGTGATGCTCAGCTATAAAAAAAAAGAGTATTAATAACGGTTCGCTGTATTATCTATTAGCATCATAGTTATTACTATTTCATGTTTTAAGATATGAAGTGAGGCTTCAATTCAAACCAACATCTTAATATAATGAACTGAACGCAACTGCAACCACTTCATCCTTTCCTTCCTAATTTATTCTTTAAAATAACAAGCTACATAACAATAGAGAAATTAACTACTAAAATTTGACTAACATTCTGAATTTCATAAACACAGCACCATGCACCAAAGGCTATCGTCTATCCAGCAGAGCAATAATATAAAGAGAGGACCAGAAACTACGTCCTCTCACATCGCCTGGCGAAAATCATCCAACGGAGACTCAGATGGAAAACGCCATTAAAACCAACAACAACAACAAGCTCTCTGCCATTGACTGCACATACGTACACCCCATCCCATGATCCCACACTTTCCCAGTATAGCTTCCAGAAAGTGAGCTGCAAAGGGAATAATGCTTCAACATCAACTTTTAGGTTCAAAGTTATCCCATACCCAGGCCCAGGCCCAGGTCAGCGGCAGTACCCACGGTAACGCCCCCAATTACACGTCGAGTGTAACCTTGGACTCGAGGCAAGCTTGTGTCGCGATCAGCCCGAAACTCCAGGCGCACCAACAAAGACCTGTCCGCTCGCTTCTCCCGCTGCAAACTAGCCGACTCGAGAGCTCTCTTCCAAGTTTGAATTCCGTCAAAAATCTACGTACCCAGCGTAAATCATCTATTCAGAAAAACAAAGCAAATTCTCATCTTACCATAGCATCCGATCCATGGCCCTCGAGTGAGGTTGGAAAACGAATATCCTTCACTTCAATGTTGACAATTTTCGTGTTTACAGCCATTTTTCAGTGTTTTCATGCTTCGCAAAAATATCGTCAGCTGATAATTCATCCTAGTCTTCGATCAAGATACTCGGTCTATATTGTGCAGTGGGCGTATCCCATAGAGATATATACTACTAACTTAAGTATATATCTCTATGGCGTATCCCCTGAATCTAGTCTACGTTCATACATGCATTTTTTTAAGGGGGCCATAAAATCACAAAACTAGAATTACAGATGAAGAGTTAGGTAATAAATAAAAGGGATTGGTGAATGATTAAAGGCTATGCTTGACGTTAACACAGCAGAAAACTATCTATTGCAATATAGATCATAAATAATCAGTCCTAAAAAGCACTTGATTATAGACTACAATGGAACTCCAAGGCGTAAATATTCTTAAATGAACAACAACAACAAGCCACCCCCGAAATTGAGATCATGGTAACAATTTAAAATAAAAAGATTTTAACTTTATACTCTCAATTGTACATTTTCAATTTCTCTAACTTGTGAATTGAAGACCAGTCCAATTCATGCTCATCAAAATCATGAAGCTATTAATTGATCCCATTATTTTTTCATCTTTGTACATGGAAGACCCCAATCAATCGAGGGGGGGGGGGGGGGGGGGGGGAGTGCGCACTCATTGTTTGTATTTTTTGGCCGGGGGGGGGGGGGGCACGTGCCCCCTGTGCCCCCTGGATCCGCCACTGATTATACACTGACATATTTAACCTGCCATGAAATTATTGCTTCAAAATGATCCTCAATCTAAATATATAGCATTCAATAACAATTAAGTCATATTTTCTTCGATCTGTGCATATGGTTCAAGGGAAAAGGGGCACATGTAAAAATATGAGGTGCGCTTATCCGAGTTAAAGTTATTAAAATCGGAAGGGGCACCTCTCAGATTTGAAAAGGGCAATTATCAGAGGAAAAGGGGGCACTTATCAAAAGTGAAAAGGGGCACTCCTCGTACCTGAAAAGGGGCACTTACTATAGATTAAAAATGAGAATGGAAATAGGACACTTATTGCAAAGGAAAATTATCGAAGCAAAAGTGGCACTTATAAAAGGTGGTGAGGGACACTTTTACAAATTAATAGGGGCACTTGTCAAAGTTTAAAGTGGCACTTTGGGAGTAATTGAGAAAGTGGGGCACTGCGCCCCCTTGTCCTCCCCCCCCCCCCCCCGGGAACGCCGCCTCTGACACCAGGCTTTACTCCAGGCGTGTGTGTGTCTGCATGTGTGTGTGTGATTGTTTCCTTTAATGTCACCAGACCTTCCGCGACCTTGACAATCGCCTTTGCGTACAGTCAGTCACCATCCCCATTTTCCAATATCATTTTTGTTTTACTATTTGATTGGCTCATTGATAACACTAACTCCTGCGTCAAGGAGCCGCGATGGCTCAGTGGTATAGAGCGGTAGTCTCTTAACCGGGAGGTTCCAGGCTTGAAACCAAGTCGATGCGCTAGTGCCATTTGGTAAGGCATTAATCCTCATTACCAAGTCCCTTGTAGAGGACTTAAAGCCGTTGTTCCCCTGGTTGCTTACTTAAAGCATACACATACTTTCTTAGGTAGGGTAAAACAGAAAGAAAACAAAACTTCCTTCTTAATTGTTAAACTGCTTAGAAGCAAGAAACATGAAGATACTAACAAAATAAATTTTCTTGTGATTGTTCCCTTTGAGGCTACCAAGTCACCCGCAACCTTGGGATTCGCCTTGAGTCAGTCACCATCCCCATTTTCCAATCGCTTCTTAATAATCTTCCTTTGCTCAACAAACACAAGAACCCCTGCGTGGGAGAATCATTTCCTTCTTGTTAAAACTAGTTGAAAGCAAGAAACAAACACTAAGGTTTTAAGGAGAAAATGTTTATCGGGAATTCGCAAGAGGGGCTGTGGAATTAGGGACTGCACCTCGTATTTTGCCGCTCCCTTCCGCTGACCTTCAAATCTGGTTTCCAGCAATTAGACGATGGTTCCTCAAGGTTATCCCCAAGGTAAACGAGGAAGATTGGAGTCTCTGGGTTTCCCCCTCCCAACCTCTAAGAGATGGAGAAGGCTGCTTGGCATGTGTTGAGACGCTGGGGGCGGTGCGCTATTAAAGAGGGTTGTGAGGGGTGTGACACCGCCTCCCCCCCCCCCGTACCCTCATAATAAGCAGACGGGAAACGGTTCGTTTTTTTGTTGACAAAATAGAACAGAGTGAGAACATGTGCATTGTTGTGCATATTAGCAAGTTTTTTTATCATTCCTTTATCCATGTATACGACTTAAGGATTTTCCCTCTTTTTATCTATTTATTTACATATTCATTTATTAATCTATATATTTATTCATTTATTGTTCTTTTCAGTTGCTTAATTAATTTATTTTATTCTCATTATCTGCAAATTTTAAGAATTAGAAAATGGCTCCCTTTTTAGCATTTGTTTGTTTTTATTTGTTCATTCGGATAACTTGAATGATGGGTGACAACCACCCCCCCCCCCCCCCCCTTTCATAATTTCCCAGTAAAAGCCCATTTGATTTTGTTGGGCGCCCCTACTTAGAATCATGGGATACCGTAATGAGGAAAGAGAGTAATCAGACTGTTATCGTTTCTTATTAGGTGATGAATTAGGTTTATCTGTACAGGGGTTGACAACCTTTTATTGGTTCCAATCTTGTCTGGGAAAGCGATGACGACTGGATGCAAGCTGTTTGGCATGTCAAATGTACCTGACTTAAAGGTACTGTGTCCCTTTTGCAGCCAATCTCGAATTCTGTAGAACTTTGCAAGAGTTATGAATATGTCCTGTATGTCCTATCTGTGAAATTTAAACGTTAGCAGTGTCCTAATATTCAAATTATGCAAGGAAACCCGTTTACTTGCTAGACTTCACTGTCAGACACTATTGAGTGACTGACTGGCTTCTTATCTTCTTTGGTAATAACAGACATAAAATGAGCTGTAAAGGGTACATGAGCATTTGTCTACATCAATAACCCACTTCTTGTGATGGCCAAAATTAAACTGATTGAATCTTTGCGCAGCATAAAACGTATGACCATTCGGTACAATGGTCTGAAAATCAAGACTATTACTTATTGGCTCTATAGCTCCTAAGTCGATTTGACAACTTATAGTCCTTATTTTCCCACTTGAAGACATTTTCAAGCCCCACCTTTGTTAGGGAAGTTCTAAATTAGTATTATCTTTCAAATGCCGTTGGAATTTAACCTTTTCATTTTTTTGGCTGGCAAATGGGACATAGTATCTTTAAGACATATACAATTTTGATGATGATGTTGACGGCGGATTCCCTGAATTTTGATTACTATTCGTATTACGTATTTGTGGCTGACACCCAGTAAATAAAGATCGATTGATCGATCTGTAATTGAAAACAAGTCTGAAAAAAAAAATCCTGGGACCAGCGGGATTTGAAGCTTGCCGGACAGCGACTTTACCACCAGGCCATCACTGGTCCATGGCAGAATCACGATGAACTAGAAACAAAAACCCAAGCTCTCCTGATTCCCTTTTCTCCCCTTTTTCTAATCATTTCAAATCAATATTCCTTTCTGTCCATGACCTACATACGGGCCGTCAATGATTGGCTTACAAATAGTGCGAGAGAACATAGCGACCGAACGACAAAATGCATTCTGAAGGAGAAGGAGGGAATAAGGAGGAGTGCCCTGAAAGATGCGAGGAGAATGAGAGACGGATGTAGGATGGGGAGGAGGGGAGAAAGAGAAATGAGATGAGGAGGGGAGGAGGTGGAGGAAATGAGAGGAAAGAGGAGGAGGAAGGAAGAAGGGGAAGTGAGATGAGGAGGAGATGAGGAGGGGAGGAGGAAGTAGGAGAAGGGGAATGGAAGAAGGATGAGGAGGATGGGAGAAGGTAGAGGGAATGAGAAGAAAGAGGAGGAGGAGGAAGTAAGAAGGAGAAATGAGATGAGGAGGGGGAGGGGGAGAGGAGGAGGGGATGACTAACTAGGACAGGTAGGAGGAGGAGGGGAAGAGAAGAAGGTGGAGGGAGATGAAAATGATAAAGGGATAGAAAGGCATAGGGGGCGCAGAATGAGGAATAAAGGAGAAGGAATAAACAATTATTATTGGGAGAAGGATCGAAAAATGGAAGGGAAATCACTACAGGTGATTAACATTAAATCATCCTTTCTCTGTCTCTCTAAAAAAAAAAATATATTAGTAAACAAAATTTAAAAAAGTCGTAGTTTGCCAGAAAATAAAGAATTTTATGAATGCATAATAAACAATTTTTTTTTAATGAAGAGTAAAATTCTAGTGAAAAGAATATTAAGTTTTTTTTTTCTTTTCTCAAAAGTTTTAGTCCTTTATACAATTTTGATAATTTTGTAGATGAAAAAAGGAGGAATATTGTTTACACATCGTCACATTCCTTCATACTTAGGGGAAAGCAGGGGTAAAAGGCAATGACATCGGAATTCGCTGAAATATGCACGTTTCGAATTATGACTTGACGCACTTTACCAAATAATTACTTCCAAACGCTGAAAGTGCTTTTGCCGATCGGCAAGTGGGTGTGTTCGCTGTATGAAAACAGAGAAGGAAGGGAAACTTAGGGCACTTTGAATAAGAGCGTTCATAGTAATTATCAACGTCAAGTTATTGATTTCCTAAATCGGTTGATAAGTTCTCGCGACAGATTAAAGGCACACTGTCTTACTTGTAGCTACTTGCTCCCTCTATAAAGAAAACTTCCCTAATCGGTGCCTGTTGGTCCCCCATGATCCTCTTTTTCTTATGTTAATTGAGAGCTGAGTTAATGAGATAGCCACCTGTCACAGTGACCTCGCTGGCTCGCTGGGTGGTTAAATCCCTTCTAGCTGAAGTAGTAAAGCCTGCCTTTAAATGCCATACGATGCAACAGCGAGTGATATTGTGAATGTGTTTACGAACGAACTACCGAAAGCTAAATACAAAAATCTTGTTGATTGTTTTACACATTAGATATTTTTCTTTGGTTTAATTGTTTAATTCTTAGATATTGATAATGATTTATTGGATGATTTGTTTTGGTCTGTCATTTTGTAGGCTCCTGTTGATTATTATGGGTGGTATTCTCGAAAGCGGACTAACTTTAGCCATGGTTTAATTCACCGACTAAGTATGGAATGCCAAGTGTCCATAATTATGAATATTTTTTTGAATAATTTAATCTGTCACTAAAATAAAATGTAATATAATTGATTTAAAAAAAATAACTTTGATATAATTATGTTATCATGGTCATTTAGAGACAATCAAAATATTCACAAATACATTCTTATGGACATGTGGCATTCCATACTTAGTCGGTGGATTAAACCATGGACTAAAGTTAGTCCGCTTTGGAGAATACCCCCCTATAATGCTAGAAATCAGTGATGTGATGAGGGTCAGTGACAGGGGCGTCAAATACAAGGGGGCGGAACCGATCAAAGGGTAATAGCTGGGCCCTTCCATAGTTCGGAATTTCATGTATATATTTCATTTATCTATACCAAAAAAAAATAAAAAAATAATGATAGTAAATAAATAAATAAAATAACTAGCGTGGATGTAACTTATAGTTTGGTAATGAAGAAATAGAATATCAGAGAATTAAGGAGAGGAGCTTCCTCCATTGAAAAATATAAAAATAAAAGCCCCAAGAAATATCTTGAAATATATAAACGGGCTGACGTTTTCATGAAGAAATTCAATACTTATTTATATATTATTATAATGGTAACATCTAAGAGAAACAAGAAAAGACCATTATTGTTTAGTATAATATTGGATATCATAATTATATAAGAATAGTCTTAACAAGAAACATGACAAGAATCAAGAAAATAAAAAGGAAAAAGGAACGTACCACAATAGATTGTTAAACAAAAATGAGGAAGGGGAGATTCGGATATATAATACAGAGAGAGAGAGAGAGAGAGAGGGGAATAATGACAGGAGCAACAACTTCATCGCCTTATTCACCATGGCAACAGTATTATAACAACTTGTACATATTTCTCAGTAACGTGTTTCACGTTGTCACTGCATGCACACACGGCAAACAATTTGAAATTTTCTGGCACCGTCATTGTCGAGGCGCGAACTCGGTGAACTTTGCAGTTTGGCAGGGGGAAACAAATTCAGCGTCGGAAATAATTCAGAGTTAGATCTCGAGGGGGCCCGAAAGACGCACTTTGAAACAATTTGGCTTGGCATAAAAAGCAAGGAACTCCTACGCGCCCATGACACAGTATGTTCTATAGATGTTACAGTAGCATAACATTGATTCGATTCTTTGTTTATACCAATTATTAAATGTTTGTAAATTATAATGATTTGGGATGAAATCAAATTGCAATACTGTAACCTTTTTGGAACAAAAGGTTTGAGAGACAGGGTGTCGAAAGGCACTTAATGTGCAGATCATCAATAAAGAAATACAAAATGGAAAATCGTGCTCGATGCAAGCTTTGAATAGAGACTAATGGCTTTATTATCAATCTTTAGGCAAAATGTTATGTTCATATAAATGGGAGATCCATGCAGGGGGATGCTTGACCCCCTCCCCCCCTCCCCCCACCCCCATCTCGACCTGAAGATCTGCCGTTTATTGTGCGCTGATAATAGATATAGAAATAATATGGCTCTGAGCTACATTGTGTGGAAATCGTCATTTCCTCTACCGCCCTCTATTGTTAAAATTGATGATGACGACTCTCCCCCTTTGCTTCCTATCCAATGATTGAATATCATTTTAATCAGTCATCACATAATGACGAAATAATGAGGGCTGCGGGACAACTAGCTGTACCCCTGGTGTGAAATCACCCCCTCTCGCCGTCTCTCTCTCTCTCTCTCTCTCTCTCCCTCTCTCTCATGCCTCCGCGATTTGCGTTGGCTTGCCTCAGTGGCTGGCTGTCGGGATTTCGAGTCAGCGCTCCCTGTTTGTTTTTCTGTCGTTGTTGTTAATCAAACGTCGACTACAAATAACGCGGTATCAGTCCAACGACGTATCAGTCTACGCGAGAAGCAATGAGGGGAAACTAATACTCGCGATATCCGCACTCTGAAATCTGAGAGTCATAATTTCGCGAGAGCCGCTAATGACACTTCATTTTTGGAGGCACTGATAGAGTAGAGTACTTCTTTGGATCAGGGAGCATACAGGTTTTTGAAACACATCTAGAAGGAACACCAAAGCTCTTTCCATTTACGGTAAGTTACTCAAAACTTTGTGATTTATAGTCAGTTATGGTCATTGACATCATGCAAACAGTTTCGTTTTGTTTTATTATTGTGTTTCATTATTTCGGTTGAATTATCATAGGAATTCATCGTATTTGGATACAAAAGTTTTTCGCTGTTCAGTTGTGGCCTTGAGTTTTGGGTTGTGTATTTTGAAACAAGTTTGATATTTCTTGAGATGCATCAAGTTTTAGAAATTGTGTAAGGAAGACACTTTTGGGGTGCCAAAGTCGACGGTCAGTGGCATATACAAAGACCTGAGGATGCCGTTCTGAGTCGCACGTCGGCAAACATGATTTTCATATCAACAAAATAAAAACTGTTACCACTTTCAAATCGAACCTCACTTCAAAACGCACACATGCACGGTGCTAAAGTTGGGAAAGGGATTGCTATTTCTGATACATTTCTCTTTTATGTATACAAGCTTGTCTCCGAGTTATGATGTTGCCAATTAACTAACAATAGTTTACAAAAAAATATCGATGGACTGACAAAAACCTACAGCTTTCTAAGGTTGTTATGCCTGAGAGTTGAAAGAAGTAAAGTAAAGGCTTTTTCTGCAGTTTGAAAAATTATCATTCGGATCTCATTTCCTTCGTCTTGGCTTTATATTTATTATCTGCATTTCACAATCTCATGCGCAAGTAACCTCATAATCATATGCATGAAAACATCGCGAAAGTAGATTATAATTGTCTCGAATATATCGCAAAATGATTGCAATATTGACATACGTTCGTGTCACGCTTTTATCCCATGCCATGGAAAGAAAATGAACCTGGGGAGTGTTTCACAAAAACTAAGATCGACTGTAAGAAGGACTTAACTATGGCAGGCCGTTCGTGCCATCCTTTGCTCTCACCATTAGGATCTTTAGATAATATTTTTTCCTTCAATAATGAATTATCAAAAAATGTAAATTCTGTAGATTTGTGACCATGATTTGTACGTCCCTTGAGAGACAAATGCCAGTAAATTGTGAGAGCAAACAGTGGAAAGAACAGTCTGCCATATTTAAGTCCAACTTAAAGTCGATCTTAGTCTTTGTGAAACACACCCCTGCTCATTTACCGAGTCCATGTTAATGTTTAATGGGGCATTAGGTGGTTTTATGAGTGCATAGTCCTATGTTTCGACAACACTCTAATGAGAATGATGCGTTACCTATCATAAAGTGAACTCGAAATTGTATGTGATAGCTGTGCAATGTTTTGTCTTTTAGTGGATTTAAAGGTAGCATAAAGAGAGAGAACTATGTATTATGATTATGTACTAATATAATTTATGTTTATTCAAAATGATGCAGCTACAATCATGACATTTTTTACATTCATGGGAAATTAAAGGGGCAATAAAACAATTCGGCATTACGCCTACCTTTATAGTGTTTCATGATTCGCAACACCACTGTCGTCCATAACATCGTCACCGTCCTCCTCATAATTACCAGCCTCTGCGCTATCGTAATCAACCTCATAATCATCACCATCATCATCATCATCATCATCATCATTTCCATCACCATCGTCATCACCATCATCATCATCATCATTATCATTTCCATCACCATCGTCATCACCACCATCATCCTCCTCGTCGTCGTCGTCATCCTCGTCATCATCATCGTCATCAGGAAACAATTTATCGCCCTTTCAAAATTGTTCGCAGTCTTTTTCAGAATGGTGATCAGATAATAAAAGATCAACTACAACCTCTAGCCCCCCCCCCCGAAAAATAAATAAGAATACCATCGCCCACCTTGTTCCGAATTTATCCAGTCAACGTCCTTTCGTCCACTTTGTTTCTTCTTTCTCTTTATAATACGTTAACTTAGTTATTGAAAAACTGTATAAACAGCATATTAAATCCGCTTTAGACAGGTAAAGAATTTATTATAAACGCACATTAACACGCATGTTCAGTGGCGTGGTTTATGAAACGTTACGTCGAGATGTTCATGATAGTTGGTGACTTGGTCAGAGTTGCAAATCATCTTTATGATCCAACTTAAATACTTCATTTTATTTACAAGAACATGGCATTTTTAGGAGCTAAGAGTTCTGCTTTCATATAAAATTACTCATTGATACAGTCGTGTTCTCCATTTTGCGTATAATAGGCTGGCGGGAGGGGAGAATGAATAACCTATTGTAATGATTGTGGGCGGCCAGCTATTACGCGAGTTATTATAACTCCCAAGGTATTTCTTTTATGCTCTCTTAGGTCATATTCTATACCTCCCAACTGCGCAATTTTGGATGTGGTCAACTTAGTGAATGATGAGCAATGGCCGTCCAAATTGCTTGGACCTTCGGTAAAACATTCGTGCAAACTCCTTCTTCTGCATGACTTGTTAAAAGTAGATCGTGGTGCTTTACTTACATTGCACACAGAGTCAACCAACATATAGCCCTTATACGATTACAACATTCGTATCGCAAAGTAGACCAAAAGTTCGGTTTATTTTTATCAGTTTGATACACTTAACATGAGTTTGAGCTGAACAAAAAGGGGATTATTTAAGTTGTTTAACTTCATGTGATCTAGATCTACATTGGTCATTCAAGTCCCACGTGTACCAATATAACTACCAAAATCAAATCACAGTACAACAATTTAGCTCTGCAATGCCATCTTTCTGTTTTTTCTGTTTTTCTATTCAATTTAAGCGGGCACATCTAAAAATATGATATTTTACAAGGATTGGAAGCACTTAGCACATGGTCACAAATTGACCCTGTCAGTAATCAAGGCATGAATACAAGAAGTACTTCAGTGAACGCGAATATTGGCTTATAGTAACACGAGTATTACCAAAAAGAAATGTGGGAACATGTAGAACCAGTAGAATGCGATGTGTCATTTATTGACGTAGGAATGCGTCAGTTAGCGGCCCGATTTTGAAACGTCAGATGAGTTTGACATTGTAAAAAACAAACAAACTACAAAACAAAAGTGTTAATGGAAAAGTGGCGCATGTGCTAATCATCTGCTTATTTGATTGACGCAGGCAATGACGCAATAGGATTGATGCCTGGTGTGTAGTGAGTATAAGTCAACAGGTCTATGACATATGGAGCGTGGCTGGCGAGATACTCTCAGCCGCAGGTGTACGGCTGTGTGCGTATGTGTGTGGGGGGGGGGGGGGAGGGGGGGGGGGGGGCGTTTGTAAGACGTGTGAAACGGGGATAATCATATGTATACATAACTTTTAAGTGGGGAGACACTGGCAACTGTGGATATCCCCAGTTGATAACTTTCTTCTTTTTTGCTAATTTTTGTAAAAGTGACCCGAGAGGCCGAGTCTACTACCCATTGCCTGCAAGAGTTCCAAGACATCCACATTTTCGATCATCTGAGATTTTAAAATTCTGATAAATGAACAGCGCCTAGTAAGCTCTTATTTAAAACAGGAGGCTAAATTCTTGTTATTCTTTGACGAAATGTAATTTTATTGATTTATCTGGCCGCCAGATAAATGAATGGAATTACATTTTGTCAAAGAAAAAGAAGCTTTATAAAAACACCTCAAATTCCAATATCCCCATCGTCACAGATACATGTAGTTAAAGATAAATATCCCCAGTTGGCACGTTTCACCTGAACGCCTGTGTGTGTGTGTTTTCTTTTTAATGAGGGGGTGGGCTGCAGCCCCCTTCCTTTTTAAAACTGTTTCCTAATTGTCTGGGAAACCGTCACCTTATTTTTTACAAACAATTTACTTTTGGTCATAGAGAGCGATTGGTATGAATTATTACAAGATACTTCAGATTTTTTTGGGATAGAATATGATTTACTTTGAGTATGTTGTAAGATCAGATGGTTAAATCTAGAGGAGTACCCTCCGTTATTCATTCTCCAACAAAAATGAAATATAGGTTAAATTTACCGAGGTTATACATGCAAATTCCTGTTCATTTCTTACAAGGTCTCTCCTCTCTAACCCGTCTACCAACGTCTGGTATCAATGATGCTACGACAAATATCCTGACTGGAATTCAGTAAAATCGACACTTTGTATTCAATTTTGTGTACGAAGTGGTCAAATTTGAGTGCATGACCCGTTTTAATATGCCATTCCATTAAATGTCCAATGAAAAGCAGGTACCTGGTAAATTTGACCTATGCATGCTATAACAATGTGTGTCTGTGACATAATACCCTATATCAGATTTAAGGTCAATTTTAAGCCTGGTGTCCCAGCAATGGACAATGTCATTTTGGACCTCGGAAAAGAAAAAAACTTAAAAACTGCGCTCGTATCAGTTTGTATCCGTCTTTTGTCATTGTATACTGAGAATGCCTTTAACATTCTTAGAAACCTAGCAAGTGAAAAGGAGGCGTCGTCGAGTAAATATGCAGTAGAGGATCTGCTTTGATAGTTGTGCAGTGATTCATTTGTTTCCTCTCGCATATTTAGCCTTACTTTGTGGTTAATTCATTTTCAAATGTATACTGTATCGTTTTCATTCAGGCCATTTTGTATTGACGTAGCTTTGCGTCAGCGTCTAAACGCGGTCTTGTAAAAAATGAACGCAGTGAGTGCAAAATACACACATTACGTTGAATGTGTGGCGTATGATTTTGTCTTCACAATTTTGATCATGCCTTGATTAGCGTAGGTAGTGACGCAGGCTGATTGACGCTTCTTGCGTCTTGTCCTGGCTTTCTGTGCATCTCTGTGCTTCAATATCACACTGTCCACTATCTGTCTGGCTCGGACCAAGGTATAACTCCTTGCTCGGACTCGACCAATGTCCTCTTAAATTTCATCTATACCATGTCAACCCGGTCTCCCCTCCCTCTCTCTTTCTCTCTCTCTCTCTGTATCTGTATGTATCCCCCTCCCGCTCTCCCTTCTCTTTATCTGTTTGTGTCCTTCTTTGTCTAGTTGAGTCTCCCCCCCCCTCTCTCTCTCTCTCTCTGCCTGTCTCTCCCTTCCTTCCAATCTCATCAACTCCCCTCTCTCGGCAGTGTCCTGCTTTGTCTCTATGTCTCTCTATCTATCTCTCTCTCTCTCTTCATACTTAACCTTCATTCATCTATTTATCCTCTCCCCTCTCTCCCGCTGTTCAGCTCCCGTTTCTCTCCCAGTAAAGTCCACCAAGTCGTAGAAATGACAATAAACTTGATAAAACGATCCGTCTCTTATTTCGCTAACATTCCACATTCTACCCTCAGTAACGAAACTTCGATAAATACACAGCGCAACAGGAAACCTACAACGATAAAATTCTAAATGAGATCATTTTCATCTGTTGTAAATTGACCTTCATTTTATTTGTTTTCCCGTCAAATAACAATGAAGTTTTGTTTATTACGTACCATATTATATTATGTGGTGGCTGCGAGCTTGGATGGCGTTGCCAATTTTGCGAGGAGGTGGATAAGCCCTTGTGCGCATCGCTGCATTGCCTTTGTTTCTCATCTTTTGTTGGGGGGAAACGAACCATTTTTTAA
>JAVYIG010012989.1:0-20000 GCA_035222895.1 Strongylocentrotus droebachiensis | reverse complement strand
TCTTCTTTGCAATGACGACCTTCGTCATTGCCTTGTCTTCATCTTCTTCCACTTCTTCTTCTCCCCCTCCTTTTGTAAGACTTAACTTTAAAGTGAGTCCCCAACTTCTTATAATTTCCCTTTCCATCTCAATCTGGTATTAAATGGTTGATTGGACGGGCGTGGGACAGTAGTACGTCGTTCACACAGTAGCATGACTTGGCAAGAAACAATTATTACGTAAACATTCAACTCAGACAGACACGCAAGGTGAATCAGTGACCTCGTATGACCCCAGACCTAGACGTTGTCCAAGCAAGCGGTTATAGAAATTTCGGATGTTTTTTGTCAGCACCCCCAAAAGAATCTCTCCGCTTCTACTGATGTTGTTGTTGTTATTGCTGGTGTTATCGTTGTTATTTTTGTTGTTTTATTGCTGCTGCTGTTACTGTTGTTGCCATGCACTGCGGTTGTCGTTGATATTGATCTTAAATGATCGTTGTTTGAAATGATTTAAAATGTACATTTGTTTCATAAACAAGAAAAAGGGCCTATGAATCAAATAAGCCTTTGACCATTTTTCGGCAGCCATATCCGCAACGATACCCCCCCCCCGTGATCTCTCTCTCTCTTTTCCGATCTCTCCCTCACTCTCTCTCTCTCTCTCTCTCTCTTTCTCTCTCTTGTTACATGTTGACCCCCGTTCTCCCTCATAATAACATAATCCTTCTAACAAAAGACAATGAGGGGTAGGCCGCTGGCCGTTGCTATTTCTTTTCCTATATCAGCTTTATATTCTCCCTTCTTGCCCCATCTCTCCCTTTCCACATGATTCCTCATCTCACTCTCATCATATCCTGCTTTTGTCTCCCTCCCCCCCCCCCTCTCTCCCCCTCTCCCTGCCCCCTCTCTCTCTCCCTCTCCCCCTCTCTCTATTTCTCTTCCTCGCTCTCCCTTTCTCTCTCTTTTCTCTTGCGTATTACGTAACAATGATCATACGAAGGCCGTCTATGTTATTATCTGTCTGAGTATGTTTTTCAGACCCTTGGTTCGCCTGCCCGGGTCTGTGATTCTCTTATTTTACAATCCACACGTAATCCGCGACACACCAAATCTTTTCAACGTAATGATTTCCATGACTTGACCCATTGTTTTGTTCATGTAGGCTTTAATTACTTCAATTCACGACACACAACATATTTTTTATCTACAATTCTGCTTCACGGATAGACCAGGGAGATGATCCCTGTACTTTTCGTGTCAGTTTTTTAATTTTTAATTTTTAATTTTAAATTAAAAAAAAAAAATCTTTGGTTGATTACGCCATTTACAAATTTGCAACAAAACAACAACAATAGGAATCGATTGGCCGAAGAATTGCTTTATGCAACACAGTGGTTTTGCAAGCTTACCCATTTTAGATCTCGATTAGCTTCATGACAATCCTCTTAAACCGGTATAGATTAAAATTGCAGAGGAAAAAATTATCAAATAATCTGTAAGCCTTTGATATTACTCTATTCCCTGCAAATTCGGCCCAGGGAGATTATTTGTGTTGCATATAAAGATTTAATCCACGACCCACAAAATCGTTACGACTACGTACATTTTGTTCCATGGTTTACATGAAACTCAACCAATTGATTTTTGTCTAGACCTTTAGAATATTTGATGGTTTAGTTAGTTTGTATGGGTATCTAATCTGTGATTAATGTCCTGGATTTGTCATCAATTCGTCTTATTAGGGACTTTTAGATTCGCACGAAGACAATAGGTCTATGCTACGATCGACGTCCTTTTAATGCACTGCCTTGAATGGACGTCACACGTATCAGTCCACGCAAATCTAAAAGTCCCTAGTGTACGATCCAGCTCGTCCGACTCATTTGTTAACATAATAATATGATAACAATACATTTATAGAGCGCAGAAACTATCCAACATTAAGAGCTCCTAATATGCTTGGATTTACAGTTACAGGTGTAATTGAAAAGATGTGCATTCAGTTTTTATTTCAAGACATTCACAGATGGTGATTTCCTGACTTATAATGGTAAGTTATTCCAGAGTTTTGGGGCTGCACAATATAGTGGATATTAAGTTTTTGCGACGATAAAAAGTATACTTCCAATTGCCCTGCAAACATTGTTTAATCGGGCTATAAAGATGTTAGACCATGTGTAAGTAAGATACATGTAGTCAGAGAAGGGGTATTCACTACCCAATCCTGTTTGGCAAGTTTGGATACGCCCCTGCGATTATTGAATGTATTTTGTGATAGGAAAACACAGCGGAACATAGATTGGCTTTCGAAAAAGTTTAATCTAGATTAAGTTCTACTGTTGTAATCTTGTTCTGAATAGCAAGCAGACACCCCCTTTCTCTCTCTCTCCCTCTCTCTCTCTCTCTCTCTCCTCCCCCAGACGACTCCGTTATATGTCTCACCTACCCTACACCGCCCCATCTTCTCTCTCCCTCCCTCCCCCTCTCTCTCTCCTCTCTCTCTCTCTCTCTCTCTCTCTCTCCCCTTCTCCCCTCCAGGCACATTTAAAACATTCGTGCCACAAAAAGGCGATCAGGCAATCAAAACAGATTGACCATGAGATAAATGTGTGTCCAAAAAGGCTAGCTTGACCACGCGGGCAGCTCCGATCTTGTGTGCGCTGTATTTTGAAAGCAAAAATATATCAAACATCGACATTTTTTTGGTTTTCGCCCAGACGGTTTCATTTTGAAGGCCATGTGGTCGAATAACTTTTGTCTCAATTGTGCTCCAGACATTTTCGAAGTATAATATATAACGAAAAAGGTTTTCATGTAACTTGTGAATCAAAAATGAGAATTTAGGTGTGTAGTATTGATGTAAGTTTGAGAAGCCTAATTGTTGTCTCAGAGTTTTTTACAAGCGAACGGAAGATCTGGACCCTTCTTCTAACGAGTTGGTTTATTTTAGCGTATGTTTCCAAAAGACAAATAGTCGCCTGATTAAGAGTGCGTGCACGTAAACATCGATTTAATCTACAACCCTTATCATATCTATCCACGAATGTTCAATGATAACGTAATATGCAAATGACAAACGCCCACAATTTACCAAACAATGAACAATAGGATGGAGACAGGGGCAGAATTCGGTATTTTGTAAAAGAGAGGGACACAGTTTCGGCTAAGAAATTTCAAGCAAGGAAAGAGATTACCCCCCAAAAAATTATCTTATTTCCAGTTGCCAACAAATACAAAATAGGGGCACTTTTTTCTTTTGTGTACTGAATGTATGCGACATTGAGTTGAATGTTAAAAGGGGGTCGGGCACGGGTTCCCCTTGTGCCCCTTATATCCATCCTCCAGAAAATGGGTGGGCTACAGTTTGTACGAGCATTATCGTCAATACAGACATCCGGGCATTCATTCGAAAGTACACAAAACCCTTCTTATAACTTTGTTTTTTGGCACGAATGTTTGATAGTATTACGTAACCGTCAACCGACTGACCTGCATGGTATCAGCCCTATACACTTTTGCCAATAAATTGGTATAAAGGTTTTTTTTACCTCTTTTCATGAAATGATTGTGATAACATGTTTTATTATTGATTATCTTCTCAGAAGTTTATTGACCTAACTTTATTGATTAGTAAAGGTATATATTTTTGTATCTATCAACTACCCTCCCATGCCATAAGTATTGCAACATAGCTAAAATGCATGCATTTTTATTTTATTTTACAAGCCTTTATATTGTTATATTTCATTCATAACCATAGTGTTGTCGACCATTTTTGTATATTTTGAGAGGGAAAACTAGTCCCTTTTCATTCCTGAGAGAAGTAGATGACCAGACCTGGTCATTTCTGAAACAAATTGGAAGACAAATGAACAAAGGCAAAACAAATGAAATTTTGGGAGATGGGGATTATCAGTGAACGAAATCATGAAACTGTTTCATATTTCTCCCAAAACTGTTTACAGGTCTCGTTTATACTTGTCGCAAAGAAATAATGGCCATAAGGTGCCAAGACAAGGGCAGAGGAAAACGGCAACACCCAGAGAAGACAAATTTATTTGTGCCGTTGCCAAGGAGGATTTAGATCTGTATTGCAAAGACGTTTTAATGCAACTTTATTCCACCGATATATTAAATTATAGTCAGTTTCTAGAGGTGAATATATTGTACTAGTTTATTGAAAGTAAATTTTCACACATTTATTATATTTTGTTGGATAATCACAACCTCTGATTTTGGCGCGCATCCTCCTTAGCAACGGCACAAAGAAATCTTTCTTCTCTGGGTGTTGCCCTTTTCCTCTGCCCTTGTATTGGTACCTTACGGCCATTATTTCTTTGCGAAAAATACAAACGAAACCTGTAAACAGTTTTGGGAGAAATATGAAACAGTTTCATGATTTCGCTCACTGATAATCCCCATCTCCCAAAATTTCATTTGTTTTGCCTTTGTTCATTTGTCTTCCAATTTGTTTCAGAAATGACCAGGTCTGGTCATCTACTTCTCTCAGGAATGAAAAGGGACTAGTTTTCCCTCTCAAAATATACAAAAATGGTCGACAACACTATGGTTATGAATGAAATATAACAATATAAAGGCTTGTAAAATAAAATAAAAATGCATGCATTTTAGCTATGTTGCAATACTTATGGCATGGGAGGGTATGTCATGAAACGAGGAAAGAAAATCTAGTTCCTTCGCACGATATTCTTGTCTCTCAATAAACCTGCTTCATACAATCATATTTTTTGTGTGTAGTTATATCAACATTATACAGTATATTTTTGCTAGGTCAGGCAATTGTCTGACAATCCGCATGAGTTGTGAAGGACAATCTCTTTCCATTAGATAAGCTTCAATATTGTTTGTATTAAAGGCAACGTTTAACAATGTTAAATCTGAGATGCACGGCCCTACGTGTTATCAGTGTCTGTGATATGGTGATATACTGAAGCCCTACAGTTAATGCACTTTGATTTGAAACTATGATAATAGTCGTCGTAAAGAAAAAAGAAGAAGTGTTTTGAACAGACATTGTATATGTTAAGATGTACAGAAATACAATTATTTATATGTCTGTCTCTCTAATCTTGGTTTGTTTGCACGAATGTTCACGAATGACGTAACCTGCAATCTCCTCTCGGTCGGACGGACAGTACGGCATGATGACAATAGGAATTCGAAATGCTGACTGTGGCGTTGTCTGTGTCTAGCCATTTAGGGGGCGTTTTCATGGGGGGGGGGGGGGGGGGTCCCATCGTCTTCTATGTTCACATTACTTTTCACCTCTCCTTTTTTTCACTCTCATTTTTTTCTGCGGGTTGAAAACTGATTAATGTATTAACATACGATTTATCCCCGTTGTTAGCATTTTGTTTGACAAATGTGATCTCTGTGCACATGTTGTCAACTGTGCATCGTTGTTTGTTTGTTTGTTAGTTTAATCATTAAATCATGATAACATTTCGTTGAAACGGTGTGCACTGGGCTTGTATACCATGCAGGTCATTCAACGTAAAACATGAAAATGAATGAATGAATGAATTAATAAACGAATTCATGAATGAATAAATGATTGTATGAATGAATAAATGAATGAATGAATAAATGAATGAATGGACGAATGAATGATTGAACGAATGAATAAATGAATGAATGTGAATAATTGAACGAATGAATGATTAAATGAATGAAAAAATACAAAATAAATAAAAGCACCTATACGTCTGATTGTATATATTTTATTTGGAAGAAAACCATTTTAAAATCATGACAACGATGATCTCATTCTTTGTAACATGATAAAGATTATCCGATGATATCATCACGAATAATAATGAGATATTATTCGAACTAATCATGATTCTAAAGTCACAATTAGACGCGATCTGTTGCATGGGTGTATAGGTTTATTCGCCTCACTGTCGGGGTTTTCTCTTTAATTTACTTGTGAATTTGGGGTGAAAAAACGGGGCCATAATACGGCTGCAAAGTAAGGTGCCAAAATTACACAAAATACAACGAATTTGGACGAACGTCCCTCTACAAAGTCAGATGTACAGGAAAAACCGCAACAACAATGTGGACAAAGCGATCTACTAGCAATTGTAGCAAGAGCATTGTATTGCATTCAAACAAAGAAATCAAGAACAATTAGAGGGTATTATTATCCAGATCCCAACATGCTCAGGGGCAGGTGAATCAATAGTGGAAGACAAAGAGAGTCCACCAGTGTACAGTTTGATTGTGAAATTATATATTTTTAAATTTTTTGTTTAAACAATTACAGTGTATAATTATTAGCAATGAATACGTTGGCTTCTATCCCCTTCTGTAACGTTGAGTATTACGATTTTTTTGTAGTTTTAAATTCAAATGCAGCTATTGGTACGTATCAAGACAAATGTAAAACAGAGAGAGAGAGAGAGACAGAAAGAGAGAGAGAGAGAGAGCCAGACAGACAGAGACAGTGAGAGAGAGAAAAAAAGGAGAGAGAGAGAGAGATAGAAGGAGAGAGAGAAAAAAAGGAGAGAGAGGGACAGAGAGAGAGAGAGAGAGAGCCAGACAGACAGAGACAGTGAGAGAGAGAAAAAAGGAGAGAGAGAGAGAGAGAGAGAGAGAGGAGAGAGAGAAAAAAAGGAGAGAGAGAGGGACAGAGAGAGAGAGAGAGAGAGAAGGGGTGGGTAATTAATAGACAGTACTGCAAGAGAGAGAGAGAGATAGTGGGTTGGGAGAGGGAAAGGCAGAGAGAGAGAAAATGAGAAAGGGTACAGAAAGAAGAGATGCAAAGAGAGAGAGAGAGAGAGAGAGAGAGAGAGAGAGAGAGAGAGAGAGAGAGAGAGAATCATATTTAATTGATCTATCATCATCATATCGGCAAGCAACACTCCGGGTAGCCGGAAGCTCGAATATCAACCCTGCCTGTCGGGTGCTAATAACCGTCTGTCATCGAAACAGAGAAGGGCTTACCACTCCCATGTAAGAGGGAGAAGCAAAAGGGCCACCAGAGGCGTAGAAAGGAGTGCACAAGGGTGCTCTGTTGCCCCCCCCCCCATTCTATAATAATATGAAGGTGTCGCGGTATATTGGTTCATTCACCAGACTCTTAGGTAAAAGGTTTGAGGGTTTGACTCTCATCTCGGCACGAACGTCATTGGGCAAGACATTACATCCACATTTGCCACTCTCCACCCAGGTGTAAATGGGTACCTGCAAATTGCTGGGGTAATGACAATTGCAGTGGCCTCAGGAAGCGGATGAGGCTTTCCCGCATGGGTAAACGAAATTGTTGATATTATTTTACACCCCAGTGTAACTATGGAACTCTGTGATGTGTCACCACGCCCCCGTTTCTCCGTCTCTGCCCCCCCCCCCCTGTTCCACAACTTGGCTACGCCACTGAGGAAAACAACCTGAAAGTTTGCTTTGCAGACTGTCTCAAATACACACATTTTCTCCCAATTCGATGTAGGCCTATTTGTCGATATAATTTTGTTCTATTGTGTAGCTCTTTGTCTTCGCCTATAGAGCGACTCTGGCGGACCCTGGTTCAAAACGATGATGTTAATAATAATAATAATAATAATAATGATAATACCTACATTCATATTACATTCGAAACCATCCCAGCGTATGCTCAAGGCTCCTACGAAGTATTACCCTGGCTTTAGCCCAGCTGCCCTAAGGTGATAAAATCATTCAAGGAAAACATTCCTACCGGGTAGCCGTTTATTACACCTGGGTGGAGAGTGGCAAATGTAAATTAATGTCTTGCTAAATGAAATTAGTTCCGCGGTGCGTCTCGAACCACGAACCATGTGATCCACAGCCATGCGACATATCCACTAGACCACGAACTTATACATGTTGACTGTAAACTATGTTAAATTTCGGTCCTCCGATCTGATTGATATATACATGCTCGAGAGTTTAGAATCCCTGTCATACAAACGGAATTTCAATTAAAAGACATTTTATAGATTTTTAAAATATCTTCACAAATAAAAGTACCATTCTGGACACTGCCAATTTTTTCAATCACTTATCCGCGTGAACGCATAGGCCTATCGATTTTAGTTCGTCTACCACGTATACTTAATTATTTATTATTAATTTCATTATTTATTTACTGTCCGTTAGCTTTCATAAAGTGTTAATAATAGTAGCTCATCTACAATACAGTTATTGAATTTATCTATTTATATCTTAACGATTTTCAATTTCTTTTCTTTTGTCGGGAGCACGTCCCAAACTGTTATCATGACAATAACGGTGGGTGTCACCGAAGCGATTATTCTAGAAAAATATCGTTTCTGTGTGACTTTAAGTCAAGCAAATTCTTGATTCTTAGTTTCCCGGAATTTTTAGAAGAAGGAGGGGGTCCAATATTTTTTGATATTTGATACTTTTTTATGAGCATGAATGCTATTGGGTCAATTTCAACACACATTGTTCATTTTAACTGTATTTGTACATGTACTACAAAGGCTAAAACCAAGGTGGTAGAGAAGGGGACGAGAAACCAGACATTATATTGATATGTCCTTCTCGAGGAGGGGGAAAAGGAGAGGGTGTGTTTTAGAATATAATATAATATGGATTTAAAGAAGAAAAAGAAGGTTACAAAATCGCTCGCAATCCATAATTCTTGGAAATAAATATTGGCCGACGTAATTATGAATAATAGAAGAGGGCTTTAAAATGGGATCATCCCGTGCTGGGCTGACCTCACCAAGAAGATAATCCGACCCAATTGTAGAGCAGCCAAATATCCCAGCTATAATAGGGGTCATTATGGCCACACCCTTATTGTAAGGGGTGTAAGGAGGGAAGGGAGGGGTAGAAGGGATGGGAGAGGGGGGGGGGGGGTAGAAGGATCGAGAGAGGGATACGAAGACGGGAGAGGGGTTGGGGGCTGGAAGGGAGGGGCATAGAGAGGGGAGGGAGGGAGGGACAGAGAGAGATAAAGAGAGAGAGATATGAGAGAGAGGGGGAACGTGAGAGATGTAAATGTGCTGGAGATATAAGAGATAGATAGAGGGGCAGGGGGAGGGGGAGGAGAAGGAGAGAACAAAACAGAGGAGGAGGGATGGCTTGAGAAGGGAGATTAATTCAAAGAGAGAGAGAAGGGGGGGGGGAGCATTTTACTTCTTCATGTACATGTTGTAACATTTTACTTCTTCATATACATGTTGTAACATAAATTACTTTCTGTAAGAATAGAGTTTTAACAATTATTTTCTCTCTTCACCTTCCCCTTCTCCCTCTCTATCTTCATTTCCACCGAGCGCTCTCTCTTTTTCTATTAAACCCGATCGCAACTGCTTTCGAAAATTGTAATACTCTATTGTCAAATCTCATGAAATCGTGTTCGTATAACGTAATAAATACATTGTTCGCACATTTCACAGGCCGACGTACAAGGCTATTTAATTGAAACTGCTTTTTCAAAAGTAGCAACGATCGTTTTATTTAATTATTGTAGGTTAAATTTAAGCTTACACTGGGCTGAGTTTGTTCACGAAATCTACTGTTATCATGGTTCTCAATGAGGTTGATTGCACTTTTTCCTTCTCGAGTATAGGATATACAGCCCTTGCCCTTCGAAGAGAGATTTACGCCCAAATCTGTAGACTAACCCGTGTAGCCAAATTGGCAATGCCTAACTGTAACCCGATAGTCGGCGTACGCGGAAAAAGGGGTCAGTGTTTAGGGGCTTTATTGAGTTGAAGGAAGGGGGCAATTTTTGTCTTTTATTTGCCTCAGCCATTTTTTTAACGAATCATATCTCGGTCGTCTCGAATGGCTCAACTCGATCAGGAAGAGGAGAGTTATTCAGGGAAGGAAGAAGAAGCGAATGAATGATCTGGGGACGTGTTTCCACGAGCATTTTATAACGCGCTTAAAGTGACTCGGCAACATTGTTGCATAAAACAGGCTATTCAAAATCTTTCAACACTTAAATTTTTGGAATGGTATATAAGCCAATTCATTGCTTTGTGACGAATTTCATTCACCTAAAATGTAATTAAATTGTAATAATATAGTTGGGAGAATTAAGGAAACGATCAGATCAGTTTTTCCCCATTTGTATAATTCATAATGGTCTGTTTTCACTAAAACCTTCAGATTACCTTTAATTGTACATCTTTCATTGACGTCACTACCTTAGCCCCAATTTCTCTCATCTGAACCATGTTACCAAGTCCCTTGAATACAATATTTCTAAGTGACATGGGGCTGTTGTCCTTGCAGCCATTACTATTACTTTTTTTCATTATACTAAGTGTTAATATTTAATATCATTATTATTATAATGTTTTTATTATTTATTATTATTATTATCATTACTATTATAATAATGATAATGATGATTATGATTATTATGATTGTTGTTGTTGTTATCCGGCAAAGTAGGTCCCAGGCTAAAAGAAAAATAATCATTTTGGGAGATTTTAGTACAGTTGTATTTGGTTGTATTTAAAAGTATACCTTTTTGGTATTCATGTACTATGTCTAACAAATGAACATGATTATCCCTCAATGTCATGACTTTCCATGAAACGTACATGTACATGACCTTTTAAGACTGTCACTGTTTTGGCCAAACTAGTTTATCATTTGTCACCTTCCTGTGTCGAAATACTCTCTATTTTATTCACTCACTACCCATCATGCTTCATTAGATTTGCATAGTAGTGACGTCAGAGCCCCTGCTGGGGAGGCGGCGACATGAAACTTGGTCACTCGTTCATTAAAATCCATCAAGCGTATATATATCATTATTATCATTTTTGTATACAAGTCTTTCTCTCTCTCTCTCTGTTTCTATCACTTTCTCTCTCTCTCTCCCACTCTCTCTGTTTCTTTTCTTCTCTCTCTCTCTCTCTCTTTCTCTCTCTCTCTCTCTCTCTCTATGTTCTCACTATCTTTCTCTCTCTCTTATGTCATCCCCTTATTTCACTCATTTTTCCTTCATTCTTTATTTCTTATCCATTAAATAGTCTTCCTCTACATCTTTCCCTCCCCTCCCCCTTTCCCTCCCCTCCCCCTCCTTCCCCTGCGCTCTTTCTTTCTTTCTTTCTCTGTTTCTTTTCTTCTCTCTCTCTCTTATGTCATCCCCTTCTTTCTTACATTTCTTTCCTCTATCCTTTCATTTGTATTTATTAAATATTCTTCTTCTACGTCTTTCCCCTCCCCTCCATCTCTTTCCCCTCCGCTCTTTCTTTCTTCTATCTCTCTCCCCTGCCTCTCTCTCTATCTCTCCCTCTCTCTCGTGTCCTCCACTTCTTTCTCACATGTTTTCCTCTAAGTCTTTTCCCTCCCCTCCGATTCTTTTTTTTTTCCTTTCTCTCCCCCATCTCGCCATGCCCCTCTCCAGCTCTCTCAGTTGTCACCCCCTTCTGTCTTACTTTTCTTTCCTCTATCCTTTCACTTTTTTTCATTTCTTCTTCTCCCCCTCCCCTTCCCTATATTTCTCTCTCCCTTTCTCTATCTCTCTCTCTCTCTCTCTCTCTCTCTCTCTCTCTCTCTCTCTCTCTCTCTCTCCCTCCCTACACTCCCATTTATCCACATTGATATAGCATCTTTACCTCCACCATATTCATAACGGAGGAAATATCGGAAGCTGACACCCACGCGCTTTACGCAGGACACATGACAGTTGGCTCGCGATGCACAAACCGTGAACTTCCCTGCAGTCTCGTTTCAGCCTCTCAATTTTTACTTTAATAAGAAAGATCATTAACAAACTGTTTAATTATTGACATGATGGATGTTACTGCGACAAGTACATAATACAGTCAAACCTGTCTACAGCGACTACCCAAGGGAAACACAAAGAATGGTCTTTGTAGACAGGTGGTCTTGTAAATAGGTTCCTTTAGTACATGTTTCAATGAGAAACCATTTTCAAGGGAAACAAAAAATGTGCTTGTTGTAGACAGGTGGTCTTTGTAGACAGATGGTCACCTACTGAATGTGATAAGCCATTTAACCAAAAAGAACACAACATTTTCTACCATGAGTTCGATTTTTAGGCTTCCAAAAAAAGTACATTTTGATACGAAAACTACTTCTCTGAAAACAAATATTGCCAAAATGAACGACCTTTTGTTTCCATGTCCTGGGTTAGTTTTGGGGCGCTGCTGAAAGGGATTACCATTTCAAGGTATATCATTTCATTAATATTAATCATCGTCAACATACATGTAGGAGGTTTATACGAAAAATGGAGGAAATGCAATGAAAAATGTCCACCTTGACGAAGGAGTACGAACTACAATTACTATTGTTCAGAGGATGAAGTTGGTATAATTGTATAATGTTGACATATATCCTGAATTAATTGAAAGCTATGCCAAGCAAAACTGGAACAATAATAACGTGAAACTGGTGCCAATAGAAGTACAGAAATATCTGCAATGTTCATCGCAATAAGATGATTATATATTATTTAATTACTTTACTTATTGGATTTTAATTAAACCCTCCTGTACCGCACAATACATGAATACTCAAATCAGCAACGGTGTTAAAAACTATTTGAATTCAATTTTACCTGTGACTTTGACTGTGGTGGTATTTTTTCCAATGAATCTCCCTCCCCCTCCTCATTCTGCGTATAATTATTCATGAATATGAAAATGCCGTCAATTAGTATACAAATAATACACAGCAGTGAGGGCATTAGTAAGAATTACCCACACAAAGTACCTTTAGAACAATCTCACACGCCCGAGGCGATATCTGAGGGTGGTTGGACTGTTTCGAAGGTATCGAGTGTGGGTAATTTTACTAATGCCCGAACAAAATGAATTGTATTATTTGTTTAATAAGATGCTGTTTTATTTTTTTTAATAAAATGAAGTTTTATAACATGATTTTACTAAAGACCGGATTTTTTACTAATGACCGGTCATTAGTAAAATTACCTGATCACGTGTACGCGCTCAACCAATCATTATTTTGATTATAAATTGTGATATTAACAGGAAGGAGTAACGCACTCGTCAGCGCTGGTTGGGCTAGGTGGTCGTACAACTCTGTCGTCGTGAAATTTGTCACAATCACATTTTGATTCCGTTTTCTCATTAACCGGGGGGAGCGCCAATTGAGAAATTGACAAGTTGTTAGAAACTGCTAATTTGGGACCGATTTAGACCGATGATGTGATAAAGGTTGGGCTAAGAAGAAGGCTAGACGTTCAATTTGCGGTGGTAGCTTGGCACGTGCAGCGGATCGTTGTCAATTGAAATGTTCCTGTATGGCGTGTGGAATTGTCAAAAGAGGAGACCCAATTTTTGATATCCTTTCCTTCACCTCTCTCGCGACACTCTTTCTCTCTGTCTGTCTCTGTCTCTCTCTCTCTCTCTCTCTCTGTTTCTTACGCCCCTCCCCTCTCTCTCTCTCTCTCTCTATTCTCTCTCCCCTCTCTCGGTATGTCTGTCTCTCCCTCTCTCTCTCTCTCTTGCTCTCTCTCCAAGTCTCTCCTCTATGCATTCGTTTCTTTATGTTCTTCCTATAACTCATGTTAATATTTATTTTCAGCCCATAGTCTCTCCATCTCCCAGTCTCATTCTTTGTTTCTCTCTCTCTCTCTCTTTCTCTCTCTCTCTCTCTCTCTCAGTCTCTTTCTCTGTTTCTCTCTCTCTCTCCCCTCCCTCTCCTTTTCTCCCTCTCTCTCTCTCTCTCTCTCTCTCTCTTTCTCTCTTTCTCTCTCTGTCTTATATCTTTCATCTCCATGCTCTCTTTCTCTCTTTCTTCCCCTTGTATTTAATATTTTGTTCTTACCCTCTCTGGTATTACCCTTCTGTAGGCCCTCACACCCCTTTGGTTTTTTTTGGTTTTTGTTCATAGTCCCACGTGCGATCGGTATCATCACATTTGACGTGCACATTCTTAGAAATTGTTATGAAGGATGTCCGCTAGCATATAGTGGCGTAGCCAGAAAATAACGATAGGGCGGCAAAGGTGGATCCATTATTGTCTGAAGTAAGAGGCAAGGTTTTTTAGTTATTTATCAAATTATCTAGTTATTTATGTATATGTATTCATTTTTTAATTTTTTTTATTGACTTAATACTGGAAGGCAGGGTATGGTGTAGAAAACGGCAGATGGACCATTTTATAAGTGCTTATTTTTTTACTTCGGGCAAGAGAAGATGGATTTCTTTCCCTTTTTTAAACAACATTGGAGAATACATTTTGTTCTCTAAATTATATCAATAGGATGTAATGATACTGGTCGATTGATACTTAACTTGCCTTCAAACCGAGCACAGGTTTGTCATTTTCGTGATGAATTATTTCCGTCGAACGGGAATAATCCTGTTTGGCAACATACTCGCCTTTGCTTTTTGGATGCAGTATGGCTTCCTCTGTTCAACCCTAAATGCCTAATGAACAATAAATACAATTTCCATTAGCCTCTTATCTCGTATTTATGATATCCGCTGTATGAATACTTATTTCATCCACGAATATTAACGCGAGTTTGTAAATAGTTCGATGTTTTGCTGTCGAGATGGAGAGAGCGAGAGAGAGAGAGAGAGAGAGAGAGAGAGCGAAATAAGCAAATGGCGTGAAAGGCTATATTAGCGTTTAATTTGGCTTGGATTAGTTTTCGTTTTAGTCCAGGGCATGGTTCTATCACTATGTATTAGCTTAAAGGTCATTATCAGTCCATATGAATATGATAACATTTTACCAGAGTCATGCATACCCGGTCACAACAACCCGACCGACATCTGACCGGATAAAACTGACATTAGTCCGAATGGCCATGCAAAAATACATGTAGGTCGGTTTATAATCGGTTTTGAGTCGGTTTGGTGGTGTGACCAATCTTCGGTCACACCGCTAAACCGACTCTAAACCCCTTACCATTTTTAAGGGTCAATGTGGGGTTTTTTTTCTCGAAGTAAAGCCCATTTTTTTCAAAATGTTCGGGCTTGTCTATTTAAAAAAACTGTTCCATGTTTAGGGATATTTCTGTTTAAAATGGTACCTTTTTAGTTATTTTGGACGATTGAACTTCAACGTTATCTTAGACTAGGCTCAGTAGGCTGTATATCATCGTTTTTAACTATTTGTCTCTTTTTGTTATCTTCATGTTATGCAGGATCTTAGGTAAAAGGAGACGGCAAGATTGTGTTATTCTGTTTTTGGACACGGATTATTTGGAAATTATGAGCGGTTCATCGGCGGTACCGAGCTCGATTTCGAGGCTGGAGGAGGACGCGCAGCCAAGCCCGAAAAGGCGGAAAAACTCGTCTACAAAATCACGGGAAAATGGCTTTAACAACATCATCAGCAGCAACAGCGAGCCAACATCTAGCCTTCCTACAACATGCCCAGACGCTACCGCAACAAAGGGTGTCGACAACGGCAACATCGTCTCATCAACATCAACCGCAACTACCACAACCACATCTAAAGAGCGAGACACGTCAACAGAAGCAACACCAAAATCAGTATCTGGGACTGAAGTTGTGAACGGTGACGTCATAACGAAAGTGGAAAATGCAAATGAGGAGAAGGCGGAGTCAAAGTCAAAGTCAGCCAATGGGCAGGCGGGAGCGGAGAAGAAGGACCAATCATTGAGAAGAAATCAGTTTGGGGAGGTGTCCGACGGTCACATGGCGTTAGAAGATTGGCTGGAGCAATGGCGGAAGGGCAAAACAAGGTTCACGATGAAAGTACCCAACAGGTCAGAGTTCAATTTCATTGGATCGATCCATTGCACAGGAGGGGAGGGTGAAAATACCAACCCATCCTTGCGCAACCCTTGACCTTGTGAACTTCAGATGGCCAGTGAAAAGAATTATTTTCTCAAAAGTTCAAACAAATTAATATTGCATTTAATACTTTTGCTATTATGCCATGTTCTGTACCTTGAACAGTTCTAGTTCATAGGTTAATCGCCATTTTTGTGTGCGGCTTAATAATATTGGCGCATTAACACAATGGCGCTAAGGGTGCAACGGGCATATTAAAGACAATAGCTTGCGTCAAACAAAACACTTGACATCCCTTATAAGGTCGATATATTCAGGCTTTTGATTCGTATCAGAATATGTTTATAGTGATTAATGTTTCATTTGAGTTGACATTTGTTGCTGCTAAGGTTTTTAATAGGGGCATTCACACCTACAGAAAAATTGGGATTTAAAAATCGATTTTTGCATCGCCGTCCAAATCGCACTAATAAGGGAGTTTACAGATAGCACATGGTACAAATGACCCCAAATATCCACAGATCTTTTACACATGGAGAAGTTCCGCTTTGAGCATCTTAGAATAAGAACTGCCAAAGTCCTAGATGTGCTTCATGAATACCTTTTTGTTTGCCCTCTTGAAAAGAATACTTCCACCCGCGTATCTTAGAATGTACCGTTGGTGCATAAATGAATAATGTTACATAACTTTCATGAGCGCATATCCAGTATTCATCTCTGTGGGTTTTACCTATTTGGTAAAGATGACCTTTATCTGCTCATGCTTAGACTGCAACCGTAAACTGGCTTATTGTTATGTGAGAACGAGCCTAATAATTGTTTGTATTCTATTTACTTCTTGTAGAATGCTTGTGAAGCACCATGATACGCTGGTTGAAGGGAAGACCAACCCGGTATTCTTCTTACCCTGCTGTGGAAAATCACTCGACATCAAATGGTAAATATTGACTTGAGGACTATCATGCTTGCCCAAAATAGTGTTTTGTTGCTATTATCCAAGCTCTGTCGATAGAGGGCACTATACAAACCAATTAAAATCATTAAATGAATAATAATAATAATATCAATAGTGATAATAATATTAGTAGTAATCATTATAATAATAGTGATTTTTTTTTTTAATTGTGTTTTTATTGGAAAATCTAAAGAAATATTTACACAAAATTTACATGATTAGAAACAAATTCACTAAACAGAATAAAGCAATAACAATTCAATAAAAAAAATTAAATGGTTCAAAGTAGCCCCCCCCCCAAAAAAAAAAAAGGCAGAAAATTAAAAAACGTTACAAAATAAATATTGTTCAAGAGCAATGAAGTTTTGTAAAGGGACGCCTCATCATCTTTAATTTACTTCTCCCAGAGGGCTCTGCAATTATTGTTACCCCAAGGTAGGAAGTGGCGTATGTGGATTAATATCTTGCCAAAGGAAGTTAGTGTCCGAGAAGGATTTGAAGCCTCAACCCTTGGATTGAGATTCAAATGAATGAACCACTCTACCTCGGCACCTTCGTTTGCATTTTATCATCTTATTTTCGGTAGATTATGATATATTTCCAGGGGAAAAAAGATAGATAAATAAACCGAAGCAAAAATACTGTATTCTGAAAAGCTTTATTGACAAAACTAAAATGAAAAATAAAATCCCAAATTTTCCCGAACGAAATTTTAAGTGGGGGTGCACCTCTCCTAACATTGTCTCTGCTTACGGTGTAGATGTGTAGACGTGTCGTGGTCTAGTGGATATGTCACCGGACTGTGAATCACAAGGTCCACAGTTCAAATTCCGCCGCGTCCGACTAATGTCCTTTGGCAAGACATCAATCTTCATTTTCCACACTCGACCCAGGTGAGGTAAATGGGTACTTGATAGGATTATTACTTGAAATGCAATGTGCGCTGATAACGGCTGCCAGAGCTAATAATTTCCAAAGCTCTTAGGAAGCGCATAAAGACGGTATATGTGATATGCGCTATACAAAAACCGCATATATGAATATCATTATTATCATTATTATCTTTTGTTCGCAGGTTAGCCGATAAGGGTCATTCCGTGGTCGCGTCGAGATCGCCGAGATGGCTTGCAGACAGTTCTTCGAAGGTCACGACCTGAAGTACGAAGAGGAAGAAATCAAAGATGGACCAAAAGGAAAACTTTTCAAGGTAATTTACCCGAGAAGAGGAGAATTTTTTTTTGAAGGGTTAATTGATGAGCCTTTATTTATTAAATTGGCAACACTGGTAATTTTTTCTTTTATTAGCAGCCTACAGTGTTTTCTCAAAAAGAAATCATTGTATCGTAACAGGAAGATACATGAACTTGAACATAAACTGCGTCGTAATGTTTTTTTCTCCGATTTGTATAGTTTGCAAAACGGGTATCCAACATTTAATGTGTTTGCCGATTTAAAGCTACCCTTCAATTCAATAAATGAACATTAACATTATTGTCAATTCCATTTATTCTACATAAAATTTATGACTATTTTAAAGTGTTAACGGAAAGGAGAAACAGCAAACTAAAAAAGGGATTGAAGAATACGAAGAAGTATGTTTAGCATGTGCATAGTGTCACATGGTCGTATCGTACTTGCACATCGTGGATGTAAACTTATTCAGAATAAGACAAATCTTATTTCTGTATTTGCATGAGCAATGTTATGATATGATCTTATCGTATGTGCACACGAGCATGGGATACATCAGCCCACACAAAGCTACAATGGCAGGCAATACTGGATTGCCAAGACTACTACAGAAGCACTCTCATTAAGCATGAGGATATAATTGGGGTATAACGAATAATCCCTCAGCTCCGATCTCTCCCTCTTGCACCCCTCTCAAAGCTCACTCACCTCACCCCTCTCCACTATACTTCTCTCTTCTCCCCCTCTCTCTCTCTCTCTCTCTCTCTCTCCCTCACCCCTCTCCACTATACCCCTCTCCACTATACTTCCCTCTCTCTCCCCTTCTCTCTTTCTCTCTCTATCTCTCCTCGCTCTCTCTCTCACCCCTCTCCACTATACTTCTCTCTCTCTCCCCTTCTCTCTTACTCCTCTCTCTCTCTCCCTTTCTATGTCCCTCCTCCGCCTCTCTCTCTCTCACCCTTCCCTCTCTCTCTATCTCTCTCCCACTCTCTCTCTCTCTCTCTCTCTCTGTCCCTCCTCCCTCTCTTATCTCTCTTTTCTCTCTCACCCTTCTTTCTCTCTCTATCTTTCTCTCCCTCTCTTACTCCCTCTTTCTCCCTCATCCACATCAATATATCAATATATTTGTTCCTCATCGCGCTTTTCTTCCCAATGTTCTCCAACCTTAACTCTCCTCTCACCCCCCCCCCCTCCGCCCCCTCTTTGTCATAGTCCTAGGCATCATTACCGAAAGGGGGGAAGGGGTGTAGGCTATGCCCCTCTCATTCCTGCTGTAATTTTGACAAAATCAGTGATAACCTTTTCTGAGTCATCTCTAGTAACAGGCTTACGCGACAGGAACAATTAATTATAATGATAGCCCCCGCTGCTATCCCTCCCGCTGAAATATGATATATTTGCACCGTTGACTTGGCACAATGACTTTTCCCAACACCCATTCTGCGAAAGCTGGTAAAAGTATAATATATATAGTTAGTATTGCTGAGTGGTTTACAATGACTATCGGTCCACAGGCGCGTTGCGGCTTGGGAGGGGGCTCCATGGAGGGTCGTTGTAATCATTTCTTCTTCTTTTTTAATGATGATTTGAATGAGTGTTTTTTTGCTTATGATGGAGGAATTGAGAGGTGACAGATGATGATACTTGATGTTCAGGGGCATTAAGAGGCCATTCAATTCATTCAATTCAATTTTATTTATGTTTCCAACAAAACATTTCAAATCAATCATAACCATTTACAACAATTAAGGAATACATAATGGAAACATAGGCCATTATAATGCCGAGTGGAGTGGGGTGTTGATATTAAACAAAATTCCCGACAGAGGTTCCACAATTTGTATAAATTAGATAAGGGGTGTATATCTCCCTGCAGGTACTGACCTCCAACTTCAAACTGAAATATTTAAGATTTAATTAGTGTTTGCAAGCACTGCAATTTAGCGCTGATTATCATGATACATGTTACTATAATAATAATAAGCAAATGCAGACCACCTTATGTGTGCCTGCATCAGAAACGGATTTAATTTTTACATCTGTCACATCTGGCCACTGAAGAAGAGTGTGACACTAACCTGTTTCTTTTGTTTATTTATTTATTACATATGGAAAACGTGTATCATCGCTCAATC
>JAVYIG010012988.1:0-50016 GCA_035222895.1 Strongylocentrotus droebachiensis | reverse complement strand
CTCTAGCCGTCTGTGAAGCGCGTAGCCGGGGTGACTGGCAACCGGCAGAGCCACCCTCACTACCACTCCACGGCGCTAGTGTAGTTTCATATCCATTTTTTTAAGCAGTTTTTTTACCAGTTTAATATCGATTCTTAGCAAAGGAATTTTAGCCCAATTTTTTACTAATTTTAATCATAATCATATATTGGCTTTTGCATTTACCAACTGAATTTGGATCACATCCGACATCGGGAAGCCTCCGTTTAGGGCTTCGATGTCGACGTCGTCGCTCAGTACCGTCTCCGCGCTATAGCTTTGCAACGCAAACTGAAGCTATCAGTCTAAAATTATGCAAACTTCGCGTATGCTTTATGGTATTACGCACATGCACGATACCATAAATTATACGAGAAGCTTGCATAATTTTAGACTGATAGCTTCAGTTTGAGTTGCAAAGCTATAATGCAGAGACGGTACTGAGCGACGACGTCGACATCGAAGCCCTAAACGGAGGCTTCCCGATGTCGGATGTGATCCAAATTCAGGTGGTAAATGCAATATATGATTATGATTAAAATTAGGAAAAAATTGGGCTAAAATTCCTTTGCTAAGAATGGATATGAAACTGCTAAAAAAAAATGGATACGAAATTACAGTAGGGTCTAGCGCCCAGTCCACTGCAATCGACCGACCCGACTGGGTTTTAAAATGTGGCAATCAAGACCATCACCATGTGATGTACAAAATGGTCTTGATCATCGAATGCTGATAGATGAAATCAGAATCTAGACTAATGTAGATCTAGACAGCGAAATGTGCAAATTATTGTGATCAAAACTCCAAAAGCAATTTTTAGCCACCACTTTCACTTTCAGTTTTAACTTTGTTTGGCCCTTAATCATGAATCATGCTTCACGGTCATCGATTTTGCAGTTTCAAATTTCAAGATCCTAAAGAAAGAGTCTTGAATCTATTTCGAAGTAGAGTAAACTCACTCCTTATTAATTTGTTTTTATAACAGGCAAGGAGAACAGCCTACACACGATTCGACTAGCACAATGATCATGAGAGATAAGAAAATTGCAGGCAAATACTGGAAAGCAAAGGTAAATATGTAATGCCCTCTGACTTTCTTAACCCTAAAAAGGCCGGGGGGGGGGGTCATAAATGGCCCCATCCCCCTGTCAATTTTTTTTTTTGCCGCTGCAGCAAAACTCCTGAACCTTTGGTGCTGAAATTTCATTAGTGTTTTCCCTCATGTCTCCTGCACATTTTGATACCAAATTTGTTATGGGGGGGGACCTATGGTTCAGGTGTTTGGTGACAAAATATCATCACATGTCTATCAAAATATGTAATTCTCACAAATGTTTGTGTGTAAGTATATTTCCCCAAAAAATTGAAATTATCATAAAAATGTTAATAAAAAATAAATAAATAAACATAAAATAAAATAAACATTACCATCTCATTCAATATCCTTCAATCTATCACCATGCTAATTTTCACATTAATTGGATCTTCCTAGGACGAGATCTTAGGGGTGGGGCCATAATGCCCCCCCCCCCCCCCCCCCCCCCACCCCCCCCCCCCCCCCCCCCCCCGGTCGTATTAAGACTTCAAATAGCCCGGCCTTTTTAGGGTTAAAGGTAAAAATTTACAAGGACAAATACATGAGTTATATTCAAGGGTGTCGATTTGTATCCGTGGTTGGGGGGGATGATAGGTGCCAAAATATTTTTCGGCAATGGATCAAAGCAACCAAGAGGTAGAAGCGTGTGGCAAGTTGCACCCCCTCCCCAAGCGCGTAGCTAGCATTTCATTTTAGGGGGGCGGGTAGTGAGCACGCGCAGCGTGCGTATCACTTAAAGAGCACTCCCTAGGGGGTAGGGTGCAGGGAGGGGGGGGGGGAGTTTCCACTCCTCCCCGGCGAAGCGCTGAAGCTTTGAAGTTTCATTAGATTATTAGAAAAAGAAAACGATTCGTTGTACCATTCTTGACTCTTAATCCTTGTCTGAGTTCAGTCCCCCCCCCCCCCCCCCTCCCCCTCCTCCCGCGGAAAGCGCGGAAGCTTTGACGTTACATTAAATTATTAGAGAAAGAAGACGATTCGTTGTACCGGTCTCGACTCTAAATCCTTGTCTGAATTCAGTTTCCCCGCTTCCGCGCAAAGCGCGGAAGCTTTGACGTTTCATTAAATTATTAGAGAAAGAAGGAGATTCGTCGTTCCGTTCTCGACTCTTAATCCTTTTTTCTTCCTACGTTCTCTTTGTTTCTTCTTTCTCTTTTTTTTTCTTTTTGGCAGGCGTTTTTGGGGGCGACCGCCCCCATCGCCACACCTGGCTATTAGCTTTTTCAAGTCACCCTCAATAAAGATAACATTTCAGAGAATATAAGAGTAATAATTAAACGAATAACATGCTAAATGTTAGTCCTGGCTCTTGCCTGCAGTGTAGGCCTACCAGACCGATATCATCTATTTTTAAACGAAATTTAGACAATGGTGAGGGATATCAAGTTCTGAAAGTATTATTTTACCAGTGGGCAAATGTATTAAAAAGTAACCAGGAAAGGTTCATGTAGACAGAAAATTCTTTAATTCCTGGTGATAGAAACATACATGTTATGAATATTCATGTCTCCAAAAAACATTCATCGTGAAAAACCCTTTGTAATATTCTGTGTAAGGAGATCTAAAAAAAAAACATAGTTCTCATTAGTAAATGAGAAACATATTGCTTTTGGTTCTTCATTTGACTCTCTTCCTTCTTTAATTAAACCAACTGAATCCTCTCTGCGGGGAACTCAATTCAATGAAACAGAATATCACTGATGCAAAATTTGGTTCTCAAAATGACAGAAAATTTCCACTCCTTATACAAACTGTCTGTTTCTTAAAAACATAATATAAAACTTACGTTCCAACTATCAAACAACAAACTTCCATTATCTCCTTCTTCACCCAGATATACTTATCATACCAGATTTGCTCTAAAATATAAGCATAATATTCCCCTAAGGAGCACTATTTTTTTCTCAAAAACTATAACTTATTCTACTTCTTGCTGTCAAAAGCAAAATCCTCAAAATAATCTTAGTGATGTGGCATTCTTAGAAGGTGCATTATTATTGGAAGGGTGTTATAAACAAAACTTCAAACTGAATAACATTCTAACCTTCAGAAAAACCTTAACTATATTATGCCTGTTAGGTTTGAATACAATACGTAGGCCTACATCAGCTTTTCAATAAAACAAAAATAAGTTGTGACATAATAATCTCATATACGGTTGTCTCATTAACTTCGTTTTCTATTTATATATGTACAGGTATGTATTATGAAAATGAGATAGCAAAATGTGTATATTGATGGTCATCTTGCGATTAATAACCATTAACTACTCTCATCGGGCTCTCATCATTAATTTTTCTCTTCATTTTTTTTTTTTTTGATGGTGAATTATTGGGGGGGATGATTGTACAGGCCATCCCCCCCCCACCTGAAATATTGGGGGGGATATATCCCCCCCATCCCCCCCCCCCCCGGGATCGACACCCATGGTTATATTAATGGAATAATTTTAACATCATCTTTGCTGTTTATCTCCAGTGTTTAATATTAAGTATAATATAATTTTAGTTTAACACAGATTTTCTGTAGGCTCCAAGCCAGTGTAAAAAATGTATTTTCTGTTCATAGGATTTAGTGTTGTATACATAAGTAAGCGCGATTATCTGACACTGTTCGTCTGTCTTCCTCTCCTTCCTTTCTCTGACTCTGTCTTCTCTCCCGCTTCTCTCTCTCTCTCTTTCTCTCTCTCTCTCTCTATCTCTTTCTATCTCACAGGGACTCGAGTCATTAGCTGGTGTGAATGTAAAGTAGGACACCTCCGGTATGCTGTTTGCAATTCCTCTCCTTCATCTACAATGCTTTGCCAGGAGACCTGACCAACAGAACATTAAACTATCTACCAGATCCGAGACATCCTTTTATGCAGTGGATTGTTAATTTGACATGCCTATGAGCAATGATGGTTCATCATCATGGAGTCACTTTATCTGACATAAATCAATTTACTTCCGTCATTGATATTTTTGCGAGTTTATGACTTTATGGAGCAATGTAATATGCCAAGTTGTCCATCCTTAACTAACATCAGGTATACCCAGGTATGTACTTTCAGAAGAACAATTTGAAATGAAAGACATAAACATCAATAGTTTAATGTTGCACATGAATATACCTGTATTCTTAACCAGAAAGGAGGGGTGATGGTGTTCATTACAATCCCCCTTGTGTTTGAAAATAAATTCCATATGTATAAATTACTTTCTTTTATCCAGAGAAAATGGATTAGTACATGAATTTAACATTTAGCTGATAATACTTGTAATTCCAATATTGATGTGTTTCATACATGTAATTTAAGCGAAAGTCAAAGCAAATTTGACTGTAAAAAATGTGTGAAATATTAGGAAAAGGAAACGGCCCTTTAAGTTTCTCTGCAATAGGATAAAATCAATTTCTGAAGAGCCAGACATCACAGATTCTTTTAATGTGGCAGGGCACTTGCAAGTGAGGGCTGGTATTAAAAGTAGTGACTGCTGTGATTCATGTACATATACTTCATGGCAAATACATGTTTATGTACATACTACATGTACATGTACCCTAAGTTTCCCTTACATCATCTGTTTGGAACCAGAAGAACATCTACTCGGTATAAAATAATACAAGTTAACACCCTTCTGGCTCCAAACAGCTGGTATGTCATTCATGTTGTTCATGGATAAGGATGTCTTTGATGTGGGTTCATACGCTAGCAAGTGCATTTCTGGTGAAACATTTTTCCTTGTGTAATATATGATGCATATTTGCCATGTTTGATAGGGACACTTTCTCTGCTTTTATCAAGAAAGAGAGAGCGTTTGATGTTGATGTGGCTAGTAAATATATAGTTATTGAAATATAGCTATTGGTTGTTTTTGTTTTCATTATTTTCACTTCTTGTGTGAATTTTACGATTAAAAGAGAGTGTTTCTTGCAACAGAGGGAGGCAGACAGTAACAAAAAAGGGGGGGGGGGTGTATAAATAAAACAAGTAGACAAGAAGGGGGATAGAGAGGGAGAGAGAGAACTGAAAAAAAAATAGGAGATGGAATAGTGTATTAAAAAGGATGTGAGAAATGGGGAAAAAAAACGGAAAATAGGACAGATTTGTGGCAAAATCAGAGAAAAGTGACAAGTAGAATGGAAAGTTAAAGGACAATTTGAGAAAGATGGCAAGGGAGTAAGGAAGTGAAAGAGAACTAGCAAGCTATGAGAGGGAATGAAGATGAAACAAATGTGGAGCAAGTTTCGAGGGGAGGTCAGAAAAGAGAAGTAGCAAACTTTAGAAAAACAGAGACATAATGAAAACAAGGAAGACAGATGGACATTATGTAGCACTATCATTAATTTGTTCATTTTAATACATTTTGCTTACCAAACTGGAACATACATGTATCTGTATTGCTTTTATCTCATTGCAATAGCGGTATTTAAACATGCTCTTGAATTTTACTCTCGCCACTTCTTTCAGACTCTATTCCTTTTTCTCTCTTCCTTTTTACTTCTTACAATATCACTCCCGTCCCTGTGTGTGTGTGTATTAGGCTTTTACAGACGTGCATCAATCAGATATGATTATTTACGTCTGGGGACCGACCTTTAAACGTCACCATCCGAAAGATGCGGCTCAGTTTCGAACCTGCGTCCTCGGCTGAATCAGTTTGTAACTTCCACTGTTAGCTGGATTACAGGCGCACGCCACAACGCCTATCTCCCTTCTTATAACATTAAATTTCTCTTTCTCTCAATTCCGACTTCTCTCTATTTCGCTTCCATCTGCTTTCTTGCTTTCACCTTTTTTCTCAAGTTTCTTTCATATTTTTTTCTTTCTTCTCCATCTCCTTTCTCACACTATTTAACTTTTTTCCTCATATTTCTCCCTAATTCTCTCTCTCTCTCTCATCTCGACTTCCTCACTCCCTCTTACTCTCCTGGCAATGGTTTCATTCATCATTTCTCGTATGTGTAAGTGTGGAATTTGTGGCAGCCTGCCAAACCAACAGATGACAAAGAAATAACACTTTCTTAAACTCAATTACATGTTTGAATCATTTAAAAGGAACATTTTTTCACATTTCTCTTGTGTATGTATACAAAATTTAAACTAGACACTACAAAATGTACACATAACGAATGAAGAATTTCCAGTCCCTGTAATTAATTTATCATACTTCCTAGAGATATTTGATAAACAACAAGATACATGTACATGTACAGGGCTAGATTAAAAAAAAACTCTTTACAGTCATAACGACTTTGAATTTTCGACCATTTACTTGAACTCCTCAAGACTCTGATCGGTTTTCTTTCAAGCCCTATAGGCTATACTGTATGTCTGCATTATCTGTGGCAACTATGGGTAAAGATACATACATGTGCTTCCAAAGCTTCACAGCTTCACATCATTTTCTTCTGGGCCCCGTTTCATAAAACTTTTTACCAATAACAAATGCTAAATTTCAATGAAAAATCTACTCTCAGCCAATCAAACGTCACGATTTCAGTAGCTTATAACAGCTATTGTAACTTTTTATTAATGACAAATTTTATGAAACAGGGCCCAGGATTGAAGTAAATAGATAATAAGATGATTAACCACTTCTGTGCCACTATTTTGTTTCAACATCAAAATACACCATTAAAGTTTGTTAATGAGTTATGAATTATACAACAGTATCAGTTGATTTCAACCGTGGAGCTTTACAAAAGACTGGGACATGTTGGACTTTGATACGTGCTATACGAATGAAGCCTGACAAAGCATGAAATGGGGAGGGCTTGGGGCCTGGAGTGAGATGGCCTGAGAACTGGCATTCCTGCTTTTCTATTTGTGTATAAAAATTGGGGAATTTTACATCTTCAAGAAACTGCGACACAAATCCAAATAGACCATATCCGTGCCAATAAGCATCTTCTGCTCACCGATACCATCAAACACCTTTCCATACATCTAGAAGATCTCCTGAACTTCATTTTTATTTTTACAAACAGTAATTTTCTAGCATTTCCATTGGCCAATCCAGCACTGGGACACCATTCAGCAGCCATTGGGTTTGCTTGCAAACATTCCTTGACGCTTTGCTTTTGAATCTACACTTTGTGTACTTGCTGTACTTGCTCGTGCCATGCTTTGTAGTTACATAAAGTTCATTGTGAATTGTTCAAGCATCAGTGCATTTCAGGGTCTTTGCTATGACAAGTCCTCGTCATCAAACAGGTCATCAAAATCTGGAGAAAAAAAACAAGAGAAAATAAAACAAACATTTTAGTGAGTTATTTTAATATGAGCCCAACATAAACATGCACAGCTGCCAAAATTTAGAAGCAGAAAATTAGTAATCTATCAGGGGAAGATAAAAAATCAGAATAGATCTATAATGGTTTTGTATGTTTTTCTAAGAAAAGATAAAAGGGATCTAAAAGGTGCTGTAACACGACTTTGAGGGAAAAAACATAGGAATGGTTTAAGCACTGTGAATGTGGACTTACACAGAACACAAATTCTAAATACATGAGATGAGTTCAGCAGGCCACATTAGCATATTGTTTATTGATGTTTACAATGAAAAAGGTTTACAAGTCAAGAGGTGGTCAGATAAATCTATTACAGGGACAGTGGACATATTCATAAAGGGTCCAGAAGGAGGAGTCTAACATTAATAAGACTAAGAGTAACAATTTTGGGGGAAGAAAGCACTTGCCATAACTGAATATTAGATCTATATACAAAAGGACACAAAGATGATTGAGGACATAAAAGTAAACAGCATGAAAGTGTATTTTAAACAGAGTTTTACTCTGAAGTTTAAATTTATAATGTTGATGACCTTCAGGAAGAGCCCTCTTTAAATGAATTTTAAAATCGTTGGAGGGGTGGGCTGGAGATACGTTCTGCCTCCAACATCAACACTCGACCACATTTTTATTTCTATCAAGAAGAGCAGAATTTTCTCACCATTGAAAAAGTCTGAATGAACAGCCTTCTCATTAGCTGCTAAATCCATCAGGAGACCTGCTGTCCCTCCAGCCTGTAATAAAGAGATGAAATGCAAAAAAAAAATCAAGAGTCAGTGAAAATTCTGGTCTTTTAATAAAACTAAATTCTACATTTGTGTAAGACTAAGAATTACATTAGGCTTCAGGGACTGATAATAACGGTTTACAAACCAACAAATTAATATTCTCTGGCTTTAACTCTAAAGTCTGAGATAAGCTGCATGCACTCTAGACCGAAAGCTTCAGTCTCTCTAATCGTCGGTTGTTCCACTGAGACTACGTCTGGCTCCACTAGACCTCCGATTATAGAGACTGAAGTCTGGGGACCTCTTTCTGTGAGGGACTGTACGGAACAAATGGTTCGGTTCGGCAGGACCGCGATGAATGAGATATGCTACGAGATTTTCACTCTTTACATCCTCATACAATTAGAGTCTAATTAAAAATAACATATATATAGCTTATTTGACTTACGATAGCTTGCTCATTTAGATCCTAAATTAATGATTAATCCGAGAAAGTCTCGTTGTCAACATTATCCGTCTTGGTTTTAGTTGATGAGTATTCATTTTTTCTTTTCAAACGTCCAATAGCTACCGTAGCTACGTACATGTACGAGTAAGCCCGGCTTGACCAACGAACTCCCACAAAACGAGTGCTCTGATTGGCCATTGGCTATGTTTTGGTAGGTGGACCCGGAAATATATCATATCGGCCGCCGGGTAATATTTCGAATGCATGAACGTACTGCTTCGCGGTTCTGAGATACAAATTGGATAATTCATATAAGTAAGTCCGTAAATTATGTATTTAATATTAAGTTATCAAATTTTCGTAACTGTAATTAGGACAAATGACATACCAACCTAATTTACATCTGATTTAGAAATCAGAAAATTAGATCTAAATAAAGAAAATCGGGGAGAAAATGTCGTGGACGAAAATATGTACATAGCCACCCCCACGGTACGAGATCTCTGGGTTGCCATCTGTATTGGGGAATGACAACAAATGTCAGTTTTATTAAAGAAATGACCCAAATCAGATGGTTATTGCTGTCTACATGCACTCAAACTTTGACATGTTCAAATGCAATTTTGCAAAGACTTCCGAGATCGGAAGTTTGCAGAATTCTGATTTTTTTGCTGATTTAGAACATCTGATATTTACACAAATATTCAGACCATTAATCAGGATCATTCTCACTTTTTTAAAGATCTTCCTACAGAAGATACATTTGAATCTACTCTTCCTATTAAATGCTAAACTGCTCGTCGCGTCATCATCGGACAAATGACTGAGCCTAGCGGTGCTGCGTTGAACGCCTGGCCCGGTGGGCAAGGCAGGTAATACACTACGTTATCGTACTGCTTGAGATTCGGTCAGTCGCGTAGCTAAGCTCAATCAATCAAGAAGTCTCAATCTAACCACAAATACATGTAGAATTGTAGATCTACAATAAAAATTACAAATATTACCTCATCAAGATCTACATAAGGCCCGGAACCTTCGGGAAACATTTCATCAACAGCTACTGGCTTCATTTTGAGAAATTTTGTCTTCAAGTTCACAGAGAGTAAAAGAATTCGTTCAGTCTTCACGTATCTTTTCCTTGATATGGTGTCTTTAATTTTGGCGACACAAAGAAAAATCGGAAAATTGAGGTGGCCGTGGTGGGGGTTGTGTAGGGGTGGAGGTGTTTTAGCATGGAGACTTTTGAGGGACCCTCCCCCTTTTCTTCTTCTCTCTCTCTCTCTCTCTCTTCTCCCTTCCTCCCCCTCTCTCACACGCAAGTCCTCCCTCTGCCCATCTCATATATTCTTACACACACAGTGCACACACACACACACTCTCTCTCTCTCTCTCCCTTCATCTGTCCCCTTGATCTCTTGCTGTCTCAAACCCCATTCCCTCCCCCTCTCTCTCTCTCCTATAGATTTGAATTACTTTTTTTCCCTTATCTTATCTTCTCTCTCTCTCTCTCTCTCTCTCTTATTCTCTCTGCCCTTGTACTTTACTTGTACTTTTCTCTCTCCCCTGTTTGTCCATTCCCTTTTCACTCTCTCCACCATGCACTGTAAATGTAACATTTAAATCTCTTCACTCCATTCATCAACTATATATTTCCCCCTACCTTTTTTATAGTCAAAGCACACAAAAAAAGATCAATCAATTCAAATAAATAAGAGGTTAAGCAATTTTTACTTAATATAAAATATTTCTTATTTACAAAATAACATTCTTTGTTAATGCACATAATACAAAAACTACCAATTATCATAATACAAGCCATTCATCAATTATCAATTTCTTAAAATACTCAAAGATTTTGAGTCAATGTCAATAGTCATTCTTCTTCAATTATCCTTACTAAAAAGTGCAGAATTTCTAGAAAAAACATGCTTAATAAATACAGCGTAAGAGGCAATTGTGTGCCTCTTTCTAGCACAATATAATTCTAGATATAAACCATGCTAACATTGTTATTTGGCATTGTTCCTTTTACAGAGAGTTTTGAGTTGAGATTGATGTGCCGTGTGGCAAGTCCAAGAATAATATAGTGAAAGTCCTGGACCTGGGATTGGCTCATAAGTTACTTTACATCACTTTCATGGGGACATCAATCACACACAAAAACTCATACATTCTGCTGTTCTGCTGACTAAAATGAGATTATGAATGTACAAACTGAAGAAGTTGAATTGTATATTGACTATCATAAAATGCACTGAATAGTTTCAAGCCAGACTATTACAATTTGAAGAAAAGAAGTAAAAAAAAATAACTGGGAACTCACAAACTGATACCATGGACCCATAAAAAGTTATGTGTGACAAAAGGAAAATATAACATATATAATTACTTAAGTGCGTAGTTTTGTGTACTTTGAATAGGAAATGACAAATATCTTGAAACTGTAGCTTTTTATGAGAAAAGATACATCAACCTAACAAATGCCCCCCTTAAAATATGCCTTTGTATTTTTGTTTACACAGGTAATGTACATGAACACAAATGAACTACGTACCGGTAGTTCAATTGATCACCAGCTAATATCACTCAAAGGCCATTCAGATAGCTGATCACTTGACCCCTAGCTCAACCACTATGCAATCATTGACTGTTTCAAGATCATATGACTAGAAACAGCAAAGAGGCCAATATAAAGTCCTACTCCATCTATAATGGAAACAACTATGAAGGCAGTGCAATTGAACCTTCTGTCACCTTAAAATTCATTGTAAGTGTCACTTATTGACCTTCTTTCCAGTACTTCTAAAGTTGAGAGATTGAGTGAGTGAGTGAGTGATCAACGTTGCACAATAGATTTTTGTGAGGAACCCACAGTGTAATTGGGAGGTGAACGATGGTCAAGAATATGGACCCGGGGGCGTTTCACAAAACTTGTCATCAGTGATAAATGACAGTTTTTGTTATAAGCTACTGAAATCCTTGCTTCTGATTGGTTATCAGCAGAGTTGTCACTGATTTTTGTCATTTGTCATTGAAAGAAGGCTTTGTGAAACACCCTCTTGGTGAGAGAGACAGGTTGATAGAGTGCTATCCATGGACAGCCCAGTTACACAACACTATTTTTGCAAGAGTTAATCATGAATACAATTATATAAAAAGAATTTCATACAACAAGACACATGTGTTTAACCAATACATTTCAACTTTCATTTCCTCCTTCTAGTCCTGGTCCTATCACACTTTTTCATCTAAGTCCTGGATTTCTGGATCTATTGCCTCCTTCCATCTAGTCCTAGTTCTCCTCCTGTTCTCCCCAATCCTGTAACATCCTTTCCACCATGTCATTGGTCCTACCGGTCTTTCTTGGTCTTGAACCTGGACCGGATCCTGGTCCAGGTCTCCCTGCATCCTGGTTCTCTGTAGCACTCAGCCACAGATTGCCTCCCAATAGCTCAGAGATGTAGAGGCGCTTGGCCTCAAAGCTATTCAGGTGGTCTCGGCTCCAGTCCATATAAGGTATCTGTCAATGAGTACAATATACCGGTACTACAAATTATTATGTATACCGGTATTAACATATTTTCCCTGACACCTAAAACAAACTGATGAACACATATAAACATGTAAATAATTATATCATTATTTCCATTAACACAAAGTGACTTGCATTTGCATATATCACTGACTGCCTGTTAAAGGGCCATACTGCCATTGACAATACATACATGTACATGTAGCCCCTACGATCTTCTTGCAACCAGGCAAAGATACAATCAGCAAAAGATATAATACCATGGATCTTAAAATGACATATCTTCACATTTGTAAAAGGCTGTCATAATACACAGAATTTTTATTTCTGTTAAGAGCCAGAAGGGCATTAACTCAGTGTTAAAGTATACGGGTTACCACCCTTCTGGTTCCACAGCATTGAGTTACTGTTTCATAAAATGGGCAAAATATCTGCAACAACATTCATCTGTATTATAGTTTGATTACTGATCTTTTATATTTTAAATTGTACACTTAAATAGAAACCCAATGATCAAAAATCAAAAAAGAATTTTGAAATGCAAGCTTATGCATGGATTCACTCACAGTGATGTACTCGTAACCCAACATTTCAAGATGGCGTCGTTTCATCTCGACCCAGCTGCTGTAGCGTGTGATGTTGGAGCACATCTGAGATGGTCGAATAATATCTATCGCAATCCTATGACAGGTTTCAGGGGGAAGAAAAATAGAGAAAGAGTATAATATGAAATGAAAGACAAACATCAACAAATATATAATCCTACTACCCATCCTCTCCAACCGGCGCTATAATTCTCTTTAGAACTATAAGCACAAGAAAGATTACCAAGTACCAACAGTCCTCTTCAGGACTCCCCAATCCTCCCCCTCTCTCATATGGGGCCATAAGCCTACTGTACAAATATATAATTGTACACATAACAGATGTGAAGAGAAACATAGTCAAGACCAGAGAGTTAGACAAGAAAATAGAGAGATATAGAGAGGGAGAGAGAGAGAGAGAGAGAGCGAGAGAGAGAGAGAGGGGGAGAGAGAGAGAGAGAGAGAGAGAGTGAGAGAGAGAGAGAGCGAGAGAGAGAGGGGGTACAGCAAGAGAGCAAGGATGGGAGCAAGGAATGGAAAGGGAAAAGAGAAAGGAGAAAGAGAATAAGAGGGAAAAGATGGAGAAGAAAAGACAGACAGGGTATGCAAGATATCACATAAAATAAAAGAACTGGGGAATTGTGGAGACATGGAACTAATCGAGGCATACCTTCAGTCCTTATAGTGATGAAAGAAAATCACAATAATAATAATATGTGAATTAACCGAGACAGCAAGGATGGGTATACCATGAATACATTGTATAACACTGTTTAACTTTGCTAAATTAAAGAGTATGGAAGTTCATTACACAGTTCTGAATTTTTTTCTCCCTTCAATACAAGTTATCACAATAAGGCAAATTATTTGTATAAAGATTAAACTGGTACGTTGTTCAATGATCTGATTAATCATTTACTGCTATTGTTGTAGTTCACCTTTGAGCACCATCTGGGAGTAGACTTTCTTGATGCTTTTCTCTCTTCAGGATATCCGCTGACGAAGGGAAGGTATTTCTCTTCCCCGTCATCTCAAGCTTATCGACCTGTCTCTGGCTGGTATATGTCACGGGCTGACCTTGGTAGTCTAAGATACACTCAAAATCTGGTTGAAAACAAACCAAAGAAGACATTAAAGGTTATGGAGCTGTAGTATCATACAAGCAATTAATCATAAAACACATTTGTCTTTATTCATTGCCCTACAAACACTTGTGACAACTACTAGGGAATCAACCAAATTTATGCAATACTGATATTTATAAAGAAAGAAGAATTTCTAGTCCATATAGAAATTTCTACATATTGTTTGGTGGACAAAAAAAGCATTTCATTTAAAACCCATCTGCACTAGTTTGGCCAGGATGGATTAGACCTCCCTGCGTGGTCACTGACAGGTGGTTATCGCATCAAATCAGCTCTCAATTAACCCTTACTGTACTGGGCTATTTTGAGCACCCACTGACTGGGGGGGGGCCTGGGAGGCCCCCCCCCCCCCCCCCTATGATCTCGGCCGTCGATTATCCGATGAACACGAAAATTTGCATGTTTGTAGATATTTACGTAAGGAACAAGATGGTATAATTAGTTTTTTCCGAATATGCAAATTTTTGTCGTTAGCCTAATTAATTATGTAAAATGCGCTAATTTTATGCATTTTACAAAAACGTGTCAAACTCCACTTTTTTAATGTTGAAACTCACGATTCATATGAAACTTCTTTTCTAACACAAAAAAGTTATTTTAATGTAATTAATAATGATAATTTATGCAAATTTTGATGGATTTTTAATTTTTTTTTTTTTTTTTTGATGACATGCGCATACTAATTGTTATGTAACGCCTTACAGGTATATCCGATTTCGACGAAAATGGTATCAAAATGTGCGTAAGACTTGAGGGAAAAAAGTCATGAAACGACAATTCAAAATTCCAAGCGGTTGCGGCGCAATCTCCGAAAATGTCGAGGGGGGGGCCTCCCAGGCCCCCCCCCCCCCCCCCCCCAGTACAGTAAGGGTTAACATAAGAAAAAGGGGTCCATGGGGGACCAACTGGTACCGCTTAGGCATTGTTTACTATTTAGAGGGTGCAAGAAGCTACAAGTGGTGCAGTCCTACTTTAAAGGAATATACTTTCCAAAATCTGTTTACAAGGTACTTGTAATGTGCAGACTGTCTGCATTGCAGACTTTACAGTAACCCAAAGCTTCAATTCTAGTTGAACTCTCAACAGTTCATCAGAATTTGATACAAAACCAAAGGACAACAAGAAAGAATGTGGGTACATGGGAACACATTCTCAGGAACTAGTCAGCATAATCACCATTCGTGTTTGCATAGGGAGTTTGTGCATTTCTCCTCAAGAAAGCTGGGCCTCCTAGGACATCTTGCAGGACTGATCCAACATCCAGCTTGATTCCGTGCACTTGTGGCTTTCCTATTCACCAAAAAAAAAAAAGTTAGATCCACAAGTATGAAAAAAGACAGAATCAGATTTTTTTTTTTTTTTTTTTCATTTCTAATGATACTATTCGGTAGTCATGAGTTATGACCAGATAGAATTTCAGAAACATGCATGAACATGTGTTTTTTAATTATTGCATTCATACGAGGATCTGAAGACAAATTGGTGAACAAAAATGCTAGAAAACAAACTGGGGAGAGGATGTGAAAATCATATCTTTTTTTTCAAATTTTGCTTTCCCACTCCCCTTTTCCTTTCCTCCTTCTCCTTGTTTCCTACTTCACCTTTTCCTCCACCTTCTCCTTCCTTTTCCTTTTCTTCTCCTTTTATTTCTCTGCCTTCTTCTCTCTTTTTCTAGCTCTTCCCTTTCTCTATTCAATGAATATTTGGCTTCCCTAACCCTTGTACTATCCAACCATAAACTGAAGATTCCCAACCCAGGCGTATTTTGAAGTACCGGTAGGCAGAAAGTCCTTCAGAGTTTTATCTTTATCCCTACCTGATCTTGATATCGGCTCTGAACTAAACCAGGGCACTCTAAGCTCAGGGCATTCGAGGCACACCGCTCTGTTCAACTCTCGAAGCTGATGTGACAAAGCTCTGGGAACTATACAAGATACAAATGAAGCAAGAAATCATCAGTTATTCCACCTGCATTAATACAAAATTGACTCTACTTTTGTTCAGTTGGGTTGATAAATCAAATGCACATTTGAAATTGAATTGGAAAATTGGAAACAAGGTTTGACTTTTGAGCATACAAAAAACAAAACTTCTTAGTTCGTGAAGAAACTAGCATGATAGAATTGCAAAGCTACATGTATACCTCTTATAAGATGTGACAGCTGAAAATAGCTGTAATGTTAGTTCATGGTACTAATCTTCAGTACCTACTACAAAAGCAATAAAAATTGATCCTCTTAAATTGTAAGAATAGCTGTAAATAGAAGTATTACACTTGATAATCTTTGATATCAATAAATCAATCAAAAAGATATTTGATATAGCGCCTTTTCCTTGATATGTGTGACTTCATGGTTGACCATTTTACCTTACCAAAAAATCATGATTTGAAATCTTAATTTAAAAAGAAAATTCCCTGTGAAATGAATCAAGTTGATCTTTTATGGCCAACTTAGCAGGCTTACCAAACATTTCTTCCATGCTCCCAAGAAAGCAGAGACTGAAGATAGTTTGAAGTAGGTCCAATGGGAAGCACTGAAGGGCAGCAAGGCTGAGTGCAATGTTGACCAGTCTCTGAGGCTGAAGATCCGCCATGTAGGGTATCACCCTGGAGGCACAAAGGTCTTCCAGGAACGTTGGAGATGTGGGATGGTAATTGCCGAAGGTGAACGCATCTAAGATGTCACGAACATGGAACGGCGAGATGTCATTCATCTGTGACTGAGCTGTCGCTTCGATTGCCGCTAAGAAGGACCTGTTGTAGATGCGATGTTGAACAAGCAGTTTGGCAAAGGCAACAGCGGAAGCAGGGTCGCGGATCCACGATGCATCAAGGACAGGGGAAGCTGAAAGACTCTTACAAGCGGCTCTTTTGGAATTAGTGAGATCTGCCAAGTTGGTACAGTAAAGAGGTTTTCTTACAAATTCCAGAAGGTTAAGAAGACCTTTGGGGAGATTTTCCCTTGGGTAAAGTTGATCAGAGTAGGAGGAAAGCACAAAGAACACTCTTCGCAGATCATGACCCTTCAAGTTTGGCATGAAGATGAGAACCTTGTCCCACACACTTGGATCAATGTCAGTACAAGGCACACCTAGATTGCTCAGGGCATCAAGTGTGTAGACTACAATGTGTGGCGAAGGCGTCTTCTCCAAGATCTTATGAAGTCTTTCAATACAAATAGATTGTAGCTGGGTATTAGTGGATCTAGCTGTTGCAAGATAGTGTGATATATTCTTGATAGCTGTAACATTAGTTAAACTATCAATGTTTTCCAAGACATGATCTTCAATGAGAGCTAGAAACCTTCCTGACTTAACTTTCATACGCCCCATGGCATTGCACAGCCTTCCAAGTCGCTCCAAAGATAAAAATGGAACTATTTCAGCACTTTTATTTATCAGCTCAACCGTAAGATCAGGTTCTGGGTCACGGCTTAGCACCTCAATGAGGGCAAGGAGTTGATGCGGTGAAGAACACTCCAGAAACTGCTTTTTCATTTGCTGCTCCAGAAGCTCCCTGAGCTCGTAATTCCTAGAATAAACTTTCCTCAGGTTGCTGTAGATGATGGCCATCTCAATCGCAGGAATGGCAGGGACTTGTGGAATGAGCAACTGGCTAACCCTGGTCATGATTTGATCCCTATTCTCCCTGCTCCTCATCAAAACAGCTCCTTGCATGATGCGTCTGATGTCGTTGAACCCATAGGACGCTCCTTCAACAAACAGCTTCAAGCAGTGTTGCGTGATGCGATTCTCCAAGTCTCCAGAACATAAGGTGATGAGCGTGTAGAAACAATGAGAAAAATCACTAGGACTGTGGATATCATCAAGTATATCGGACATTCTGGAGGTCATCAGTCCCGCAAATGGAGCGTGGTGTCTGTTCATCATGATTACTGCTTTGGATAATGGTGAAAGGTGAATACTGTCCAAGACATCCACAACGCGATAGATTTTCTGAACAATGTTGGAGACAGCGGGGTGGGTGATATCGACGCTACAGTGTAGGAGCCCCAGAAGAAGCCTTGGAAGAGGAACTACATGTACATCATATTCAAGGTCATCAGTCAACAGCTCTTGGATTTGGGCGAGTACACTCTGCATGATGGCATCCGCTTCACTACAGTCAACACCAAACCTTGGGATGACATCCTTGACGGACTGACAGCAACGGACAAACATAGCAGCATCATTGAGATCAAAGGATTGTACTTTGAGACTCAGGGTGTAGTACAGTGCTTCTATTGCGGGACTAGTAACCTCTGGAACAGCAAACTTCAAGATCAGATAGAGCACACTCAGAGCCTCTGCATTGGACATTGCAGCAGCATGAACTTGGATCAAATTGCACAGTTGTGGCAACACGGGGTGTTTGTGAAGGACCTCTGAATATTCCAACCATAGCTGAATGTCATCTCTTACCATCCAAATACATTCCCAAAGCTTGTTCACAGCGAGGCAAACATCTTTTGGAGTCATGTCATTTAGGTGACCTGAAATGACTTCAAGCGAATGCAGGAGGTCTGCACCATCCCTAAAGTTTAGGACGCTGTTACTAGAATCCAATCTTAAATTCAGATGTATACTAGGTGAGAAGTCCACACTTGCTTTCTGTTCTGCATGATGAGATATAGGACGATACTGCTGCTTGGCTTTCAACATGCTCCCTATCCCTGATAACCGCAGTGCTCCTGCATATGTTGCAGAATGTACAAGGCTAGATACAGCTCTTTGGTTAGGAACTTGTTGAATCAGTTGGCTGGGTGAGAGGCCCCATGATCTGATGCCCGCCTTTTGAAGATGCCTCAGGCATGAGGTACATATGGCACTGAAAGACATTGCTCTTTAGTAGCTCACCAGCTTTCCTTCAATGGCAAATCATCTGTCATGTCCTCCATGTAAATCTGAAAGAAAAAAATAAAATGGAAACATTTAAAATTTGATTTCTGTTCATATCTACCCAGTATTCCAATCTCTATTTCATTTTTACGCATAATAAAACTTGTTTTTCTTGAATTTTATAGCGTCTTCAAGTCTCTTTAAAATGAGGGAAAAAATCACCTTATTCACAATGTAGGTAAATGACATAATATCTTGAACTTCCTCCTTCTGCTTAATTTTAGAATACCCCGCCAATAAATAGGGTTTATGTACATGAAAATCCAACACCTTGGGTTAAAGTTAGGGATATGGTTAGGGTTATTATTATTATTACCTAAGAAACTTAAATCTTTAGATTTAGCTTCATTGGTGAAGCGTTGGTTGAGCTACAGGTTTGGTCAATTTTTGTGGTGGATGCTCCAAACTTTCAACCTTGAAATGAAACATCCATGTGTTTCAAAATAAGGTCTAATTCAGTAATTAAGAAATTTGAAATAAAATTTGATGGGATGTCATAATTGCCATATAGTTATGGCGACGCCCAAAAGTCTCACATTGCTTTTTACTTTGTAAAGTCCTTCAAAGCCTTCACACCAAAATAAACAACCCCTTCTCATCATTCATGGTCGGTCGATGGCTCATGCATTTTTTTCTTAAAATTAATCATCATCATCGATATAAAACCAATGATTAATATGATTCAAGAAGACTGAAAATAATGTTAGAATAGATAATTATATTATATATAACAGCCAGGAAATAGACATGTAAATCTACACAATACAGCAATTCTAATTCATTCCGATATCAAACTTTCAGCACCCCCTTGCAATTGCGAAGCCCTTGAATTACAATTTAAACCTGGCGCCGCGCTAGCCTTCGCACACGAGCGCAGTCAACGTAGCGCATCGCGCCAGCCCGCCTGGCCCAGCCGGCTGGCGATGTCCTGATTGTGGCTGGACTCCTACTACCTATACTAGGGTGACTTCCCTTACGGTCGCGGTTCAATATAAGCGAAATAAAACAGTTAAGAACAATGCAGATAGTATCTGATGATTACTTACATCAGCATTAATCTTCAATCGAAAAGTTACTAGATCTTCATTGCTCGTATCTGCCTCAAAGTTCAAACTTTCCAGTCAGTAGCTCTAAACTTGGGATTCCGTTCTGTGACCTTCGCGACCTCTGGCATACCACGTGCACTGCAGTGCGCTGCCGTTGGGAGAGGGGGTTTCCCCCATAGATATGACCGTGTGTACTAACTAGCTCGCAGAGTTTGCAAATAGACATTTTGAAGCTATTGATTCCTGTAACGCTTTAGATTGTCCGGACAACTAGCTCCTTATGTATTACTCTTCGTTTTTCACTTCGATTTATATAAGAAATGATCCTTATATATAGTAGGCCTATATAATCCTCATTCCTCATTACCATTTCATCTATTTTCATCTTCTCTATATAGAACAGATTTCCGATCATTTTATTTTGCTTGTTTGTTGTACCCCTCAAGACATTTTGTTTTCTTCTTCTTATAATTTCTATTCTATATTTTCCCTTTCTTATGTATTTCCTCTTGGACCTTTTATAAATTACTAATTCTCTGACTAGCAAGCCCCAACATTTCTTCAAGACCCCAAAAATATAAATGAAGTTAAGGAAAGCACATGAAAAAATTAATTAAAGAACCCCTAGAAAGCCACCCCACAAAAACACATTAAAACATGCCTCTCTCTCTCTTTTTCCTCTTCCCAAGCCTCTCTTTATCCCCCCCCCCCCCCCCTCCCTTCCCCCATCTCTCTCTCCCTCAACAATGATTAAATGTATTTTGTATATTTTATTTTGGAAATTTAATTATTTCAGCTTATATGGGCTGCATATTCAATGTTATTTTATCATATAGTAAACCGATTCTCTCTATCTCTCTCCCTCTCTCATTCTCTCTCTCTCTAGTAATTCTCTCTCTCTCTCTCTCTCTCTCTCTCTCAATCTTGCATGTCTATATATAGAGAAACCTCATTCACTTGACGTTTTACTCTGAACTATCTGAGCTTCCAGTATAAAAGTTATTGGACAATAAGTCTTTTCATACAAGGTTATAAAGGTGTCTTTTATTTTCAAATACATTAATATTTTACAAAAACAAATAGAAGAAAAAAAAGAATGGTTACAAAAACATTTTTACATAATAGTCTAATTCACTGTGATTTCTATGGAAAGGAATCATTATACATTATATCTATCGTGCAACCTCTGCATAGCTTACAGAGCGTCTGGAGTGAGTACGGTACTATGTTAAACCTCCAGACTAATGTATATCAGTTATTCTCATTTAGAATAAAGAGCAGACTAGCTGTTTTAGAAGTCCATTCCATCTAAACTTAGTGTAGTAGGTCGGGGAATCAGAAAATAGTTAAATTCTTCCTATTACTGTCCACCCAGATCCCCCTTTCTCTCTCTCTCTCTCTGCCTCTCTCTGTCTCTCTCTGTTTCTGTCTGTATGTTCCTCTCTCTTCTCTTTCTCTCTCTCTTCTCTTTCTCTCTCTCTCTCACACTCTCTCACTCTCTCTCTGACTCTCCCTCTTATATATCTCTCTCTCTCTAGGAAGACTTTTGCGACCCCATGTCACAAAATTCAAGACAGGTACTCCACAAGATAGTTTGGAAGAATATCATATGTTTGTACCCCGAGTACAAATGTCACCTGACAAAGTGAAAATGATTGCTCTTTACATACAAAATACATATGATGAAATATGGCCGAAATTTTAAGACAAAATTTTAATGCCACAGGTGTGTGTAGTCCCATATACTGTACACATTTCGGTGTTCAGTCAGGGCACAGGATTTTCAGCAAGATTGGGTCAATTTCTTATCATCTTGATGATTCCCAAACATAACAATATACACCAATGCTATAAATAAACTGTTACCAACTACTTCTGGATAGTTTCTTTCACAATATAATGCCATGATCACAACACAATATTTTCTTTAGACAGAATGAAAGCTTAAATAGCTTTACATGAAATATGATTAACTTGCAAGATAAGTTCGAATCCCGACATGGCACTAATATCCTTTGGCAAGATATTAACCTGCACTTGCTACTCTCCACCCAGGTGTTAAATGGGTACCCGCCCGGTAGGATGCGACCGTCATTGTTGGTCAAACAGTTTTTGAGCGTCATGTAACGCCTGGCTGGAATGCTCCCCAGGGAGTGGAGATTGTGCACACATTGTGTGCGGGTAAGCACTGAATCCAATGACCGGGGTAATAATATATTTGTAAAGCGCTTAGAGACATTTGTATTAAGCGCTATATAAAAATTAAATATTATTATTATTTAAGTGATCATAAATTCAGGAATGGACACATTTTACATTCTTTATAAGCTTCCTATCTACATTTTGGAAGATAACCTTTCAAAATATTTCATGACCATGTGATAAAGATACCCTTAAGTTTGGCATTCTGTGAACAGTCATTCATTACTACAAGCTATGTGACTGTTTGGTTCTCTTGAAAATGCAAGAGCACATTTTGATGTGGAAAATGCAGAAAATTTATTGTGGTGTGTCATGGTTTTAAAAGACCATTTTTCACAACGATTTATGTCCTCTTCACTGCTCTTCAAAAGAGTTTCCATAGTGGGATACAGCTCCCCCAATCTGCACATAGATGTTGTAGACATACATCACAATGTCCAGAACTAGATATAATCCATTCACATACAGCCCTAAAGATGTCTTAATTCTGTACAGTGCAGAACTGATCCATGGTCAATGTGAACAGATCCATGATTTGCAAGCCTTCGTCTGCTCCGTCACACAGCCGTTTGTCGATGACAGCAAGACGCTCAGCGATGGCAGATTTCTGTTTATCGGTCAGCTCTTCCCTGTCCACTATGATGTCAAAGATCTGGAGCAAGAGATTTAGAGAGGTTAAGTGTGGCAAGTCCAAGGCATTTTGTCCCATATTGGTTCCTACATGATTTATGGAATTATTTCCTATCAATAATCAGGTAGTGTAAAACCCATTAAAAATTAAAACATAAGGGCAGCTGTTTTGATTGTGTTTTTAAATGTGAATTACAATTCAATTCAGTTTATTCAATTCCAATAAAATATACAAAACAGAATACAATCATGGCAGAATAACAGTATAAATCCATCAAGAGTACAAAGTAAGGTAAACTGATAACACAATAAGGTATACATCAGATAACAACACAAGATAGAGCATTATTGGAATTGGGTGGCCATAAAAAACCATGAGGTAAAATAAGTTGCATTGAACATTCAATATAATATAGAAAATTAAAAAGATAATAGAGTACTATAAAGGAATAAATAATTACCGGTAGGAATATATGACACATTTTATTTTTAAAAGTACATATTACCACACAAACCCACCACAGGACAATACAAGGCAGTAAAATCAAGAATTCAAAACTTCAAACACTTGTGATTAAGTACAATTTGAGATTTATAGAGGTTTAGTGGGGCAAGTCCAAGGCATTTCATACAGATTTTAGCAAACATAATCACAATAATTCTATCTAGGCTCTGAGGCATACATGTAAAACTTACTATCGTGGTAACTTTACCATTAATGGTAACTTCCATGGAAACCTTGATTTGATTGACTATTGAGTGATGTTGCCAGGGTACAGTTGATATTGATGGCGAAGTTACCATCAATGGTAAGTTTGATGCAACAGGGCCCAGAGCTTAGATCAGACCCCAGAACAAGAAAAATGGCACTGTTGATGTGAAGGTTTGTTTAATTTTCTTCATTTTTGGTAGTATAAAGCCAAAGTTTCATGAATCAAAACTTAAGGGCAGCCGTATTTGTTTCAATTTTTGTTGGTGAATTGGAAAAATTCAATCTCATGATTCAGTTATTTTACAATGCTGGACCACTCTCAAAATTTGTATGAGTTTCTTGGTTTACGGGACCCATTCCCTACACCTGGGTGGAGAGTGGCAAATGTAGATTAATGTCTTGCTAGACAAAAATCTCATAGGAGATGAAGATGGGTTGGTTGAGATTTTTGTTTTTCTCTTTGCCTTTAAATGAGGTGTTTATTCAATATTCAACAATAACATAATTTCATAAACAATTAAGCAAAACAATGGAACATCAATGATACGCATGTTTTTTCAGATATATCTTATCAAAGTTCAAAGACGGGTTGCTTGGGATGGTATGGTCATGTGCTTAAGAAAGAAAAAAGAAGCAATGGATTTCCAGGTTGGGCTCAAAACCTTGTTGCAGACCTTACAAATCCTAGAAAGAGACCCTATAAGAAGACATGAGAGCATCTGGTTTCACCCAGGTGGATGCTGAAGATCAGCTAGGCATCGTTTCACGAAACCGTCAGAAGTAAAAGTTTGTGGACATCCCATAGAAACACATGTTAATTCTATAACACACGTTTCAATAAGATGTCCAAGAGTTAAGACGATTTTGAGAAACAGCCACGAGAAGGCTTGGAGGAGTGCCATGAGGGAAACAACATTTCCAACATCATAGGGTGAGAAAAACAGACACTATATAAACAAAGACAACGGCGATGATGACTAGAGGACTACTAACCTGGTTTACGACCTGTGAAGCTGAGTAGCCATCTTGGAGTAGTTCTTGGACCTTCTCGTCAAGCTTTTCATACGATCCGCCATAGCAGGCCTGAATCAGATCGTCTATCATCTTATCTGGGATTACCTGGATAACATGAAAATTAAAAAAATGAATTCAAGATTATTTAATCAATAATAATAATCTTTTTTTTAAAGTCCACTCCAAATTTTATTAAACTGAAACGAAAATTCTTTTTGCCCAATTGATCGTGAGCCCAGCAGCCACTGAGCAGTGCCAGATCGACGTTGCTCTATCCCTTATTGTTGAACGCCAAGCAAGGTAGCAGCAACTCCCATCTCTTAACGTCTTTTGGTATGACACGGCCGGGGTCCGAACCCAAGACCTCCCGGTTGTGAGGCGGACGCTCTACTGACTGAGCCAACACTCAGCTGTTTATTTGACTTTCAAATTATAACATGCACAATTTCTTTCAACTTGTCACAAGTTCATTAGTTGTCAAAATACTAACGTGAAGTACAACCCTTTAAATTTGAAGTTTGACCCCCTCTCCCCTCTCTATTCAGCCTCCTCAGGCCATAACAAATACCAAAATTAAGATCACATTTTTGTAAAAGATCCCAAATTATGGCAGTTGACACAAGTTCATTATTTACCTACTTCCTACCATCACACTTTTGCCAATATCTTTGCAATACAGTATTTACATAGGTACCTCTATAAGATCACATTTCCACATCAAAGGTAAACTTTAATCATTATTTAGTAAACCCCTATAAGATTGCTTCCTAATATGACCTGTAACTTTCCCCTGCTATCCCGTAGACATCTTTCACTAAGATGCCACCCTCTCGCTGAAGACGAGCTCTCTAGGAATGTGATGGAGTTCCTCGTTACAATAACAGAGCCCCTTGCCCCTCCCCCTCCCCCCTCACCCTCCTCCCCCTCCCCTCCCCTCCTCTCCCCTCCCCCCTCCCCCTCCTCTCCCCTCCCCTCCCCCATTGACACCTGTCACTCACCCCTGCAATCTCATAAACATCTTCTACTCGGATGCCATCTTCTCGTTGAAGACGATGAACGCTCTCTAGGAATGTAATGGAGTGTTCCTTATTACAATAACAGAGCCCCTTGCCCCCCCCCCCCCCCCCATTGAAACCTGTAACTCACCCCTGCAATCTCATAAACATCTTCTACTCGGATGCCATCTTCTCGTTGAAGACGATGAACGCTCTCTAGGAATGTGATGGAGTTCCTCATTACAATAACAGAGCCCCTTGCCCCTCCCCTCCCCCCTCTCCCCCCCCCTCTCCCCCCCCCCTCCCATTGACACCTGTAACTCACCCCTGCAATCTCATAAACATCTTCTACTCGAATGCCATCTTCTCGTTGAAGACGATGAACGCTCTGAAGGAAGGTGATGGATTTCCTCATATCTCCCTCTGACAATTTCAAAATGGCGTCCAAGGCCTGGAGAAAGAAAATGAAAGATTACATTAAAACCACAAATTTATAGACAGGTTTGACTGTAATGAAAAGAAATAAAAACAATGAGACGAATGAATATGGTTATAGGAATCGAAGAGTACAAGAGCTCCGTAGGACAGATTTCCAATTTTCAAGCCACAATTTACCAACCATTTCAGCAGATGCAGAATCTTGATTATAAACACTGCATGGAAGACACCATGCCTATTTGTAAGATTTACTGTACACAGCTAACTTTGTGAGTTCTTGTAGGCTTTAAGTTATTCCGCCGTCACCTGTACCTCTCTGCTAAGCTTTAAGAGAGAGGTACTCAAGATCCAGCTCCGTTAAGCTACGGATGTCTTTTTAACTGCACATAGCTCATTGTAGACCTTTTATTGAGACACTACATGTATATATACACCTGCACAGCACCTACAATCAGTACGAGAATACACCCGACGGTGGCCTATACTTATAGCGAAGAAGAAGAAGAAGAAGCTTTCGAGAATACCACCCAACAATTTAATAGAAGTTTACCTCTTCGCCACAGTTGATGTTTTCCGCTTCACAGATCTCTCTCAGCTTCTTCCCCTGGATGGGTTTACTGAGAGGTTTGAAGCGAAACTTGGAGCAACGGGATGTCAGAGGCTCAATGATCCTGTTACAAACAAAATGGAATTTAGGAGATTGTTTCAATTCAGGTTTCACACCATAAACATAACAATTACAACTGGTATCACACTACCGGTATATTATTTAGCGTTGTGGTCTAGTGGATACGTCAACGAACTGTGGATCACATTGTTTGCGGCTCGAGTCCCGCCGCAGCACTAATGTCCTTTGGTAAGACATTAATCTACAATTACCACTCTCCACCCAGTTGAAATAAATGGGTACTCGGTAGGAAGAAATTCCTTCAATCTTTTAGCGCCTAATCATTGGGGCTCAGCTACAGCTGGGGTAATAATATGATACTTTGTATTAAGCGCAGTAGAGTATATTCATATAGTAGCTGCGCTATATAAATGGGACTATTATCAATATTGTTATATTTGTATGTATGTTATTTATCCTTCAACATTTAAATTCAATTTTAATTTCATTTATTTTCATGTCCAATGGAAATTTGCTTTGCTCACATTTTACATACAACCTTACATGATTAACGATCGTCACTTTCCTTGAAACTATAAACTATTTCATACTAGCATTTATATCTGCACCATAAATACAATGACAGGAAAGTATTTCAAAAGATTTAACTTCAATGTATCAAAGCAATTAACTTTTATCTATTTGGGAAGGAGCTAGCTAAAGCAGGGATGTAATGGCTTTGGAATTACTACATGTGCTGGCTTGCCCCTCCTAAAGCTAGCTGCCAGCTGCACAGAAAAAAAGACAATTTCTAATCAGCAAGATGAGTTTCTTTAATAGGGAAAAAAACACTTTGAAATGTTCACTACAATGCCTTAGCTGATATGTATAGCTGATTTAACCCATAGCCTATATGAGAACTGAGCGGCTCCTGTATTTACTCAATGGGAATGAGAAAGTTCAAAAGTTAACAGGTTAATATTTATTAATACTTTTAATATGCAGGGATGCCAGTTAGAATTGATCAGAGGGCCTGAAAATCACCTAGAATTAGCTATTTTGTACACAAACAAGCCTAAACTATGGCCTCAAATCAGGCTACTGCCTGAAAACTGGCATCCCTGAATATGATGACAAAGAGAAACATACCTGCTGATGTAGTTACAGATGAGGCAGAACTTTGTGTTCTTGGATTGTTTCTCCATCGTTCTTCTGAGGGCAGCCTAAAACATAACAAAACAAAAAACAAAAGAGTAAGATAGCTTGTCACAAAAACTTGTTTTCTCACAAGAACTCCAGAAAGCATATCACATCAACTTTCTAAAATCATATAAATGTCATTAAATCCATCCTGGCAAGTTTCAAATAAGCAGGGCTCTTTTCAGCTCATAACAAACTTTGAGTGGGGGGTCTTGCCTTCAGAGAGAGAAATACTACCGGTACGCCTCTCTCTAGATATTGACATTTCCCCAACACTTTTCATTGAGAAAACATAATTGGTCATCCGATATCATTCCTCTAGCTATTATCATTGCAATCTCTACCATTAGTGTACATGGTGACAACCCTTAAAGCTTATCTGTACTAGTTTACAGGAGGGATTAGACCGCTCTGCAAGGTCACTGGACAGGTGGTTATCTCTTCAACTCAGCTCTCAGTTAACATTAGAAAAAGAGGATCATAGGGGACCAATGGTCACTGATTAGGCATTGTTTGTTAAATAGAGGGCGCAAGTAGCTACAAGTAGTGCAGTGGGCCTTTAAATCGTAGCAATCACCTAAAAAAGAAAATATAGAGCTAGAATGAATAAAATCAACTTCGAAAAGAAAAAAAATTACCCGGCATTGTATAGGCCACTGGATAAGGAGTATGAAAAATAACATCAAACTCAGCACCAGGAACCAAATTCAGATTTTGGTTCTGTACAAGCCCTCTTCTATGCAAACATTCTATTCCTAAGTCACATTTTTTGGTATAAAATGAGAGTGTATTTATACTTGAAATTTCTCTCTGTGAAAGTAATATCTGACTTTCTTATTTTGGATATTTGACAATGTAGTATAATGACAAAATATACAGAACTAAATACTTGTTGGTGATTGGTAGACTTTAATTTAGAAGAGATGCAATTGTGAACAGACTCTAAGAGATGTGAGAAAAGACAATTGGATACCTGAGCATCATAGGTCATTGAATCAGCCTCATCCAATATGATGATCTTGAATGGAGGGCAGGGTTTCCCACTAAAATGAAACAAAACAAGATTAAACAATGAATGAAAGGAAATATCATTTGAGCTATGAATTACTGTATATTGAGTAAGATCATTTATAAGAAGGGTTTTGCACCAACCAGAATATGCTTTAGGCTAAAGTATCCGGATGACCTGTAATTTTAAAACAAAATCTCATTGGTTGTGAAAAAATTACCCACATGATCGTGCAGTCTTTTTCCATATCTCAAGGTTTGCAGTGCAAAAATGATTGAAAAAAGTAATATGCAAAGGTTAAGACAATGGATGTACGCACACAGCAATCGCAAAATGCTTGGGTAAGGACTAAACATGTTGCTTCTCCCAGTGTTTAATATTAAACTTAAAGGTAAAGACCAGTATTGGAAACGCCCCAATTTCAAAAAATGAAATGGAAGCTCTCATTACCAATCGTGTGAAAGAATATGTTTTGACTAATAAAGACATGATGATAAAAAAATTGCCGGGAAACCGCCTACTAATTCATATATTTGGTAAATTTCTTTCTCTCATGGTCTTGTGAGAGATATAGGGTAGTCCCATATACATCTTTCTGTGTATAGTGCTTGTAACTTTACGAAGAATGGGCCAAATTTCTTATCATTTGATGATTCCAGAACCTTGCAGATGCTAGATGCTAGATGATCAACCTTTTCTGATCGATTCCACAACGTTTCTTTCACAATGCAATCGCATGAACATTACTGGTCTTTACCTTTAATTAAAAAAAAACATAAGGGTGTAATGTAGTCTAAGATCATCCCACCAGCATCTTCTTAAGATCCCAAAGACGCGAGTAGCCTGTGGTGAAAGGGCCTTTTCAGATGCAGCACCTTCTCTTTTGAATAATTTACCATTGAATTTGAGACTCATAACTTCCTTAGAGACCTTTAAATCCAAGCTGAAATCTCATCTTTTTTAAACAATATCTGGAGTTGGCACTATGACACTTGTCCAAACTCTCTTATTGTTTCTATTTTTCTTGTGCGCCTGGGAACAGAATTGTCTAGATAGATGGCGCTATATAAATGCCTATTATTATTATTATTATTATTATGGGGACAAATGAGGTACTAGATTTTGTAATCAAGAATAGTATTGAAGGGCTTTTCTTTTGTAAAATACAAGGGTATATCACACACTCGCATTGAGAATATTTCACTCTAGAAATCAGCTTGTGGGAAATACCCGTATCACGATCATGGCCATTCCGTATTATTATAAAAATCAATGATGAAATATTTTACCCTTGCTATAACTTTTATACATTACTTTTAGCAAGTCCATCAGCCTAAATTTATTCTGGGATTCAAAGAATGTTTGTACACATACTCTGGTCTTATTCCACCTGCTGCCGTCTGAGCAAACTTCTTGACCTTGTCTCGAACGACCTGGATTCCTCGTTCATCGGAGGCGTTCAGTTCCAGAACACGGCTCCGATACATGTCAGTACTGATCAAAACAAGAGATTCAAAAAATACAATTTAGACATTTTTTATCTTCTGTCGACCTCCGATACTAATAATTTTTAATAACTTTATCAAGTTACAACAAGTAACAACATATCACTACCGGTATTCATTATTTTTCTTCAATTCCCCATCTTTTCATCTGTTACTTTAATCTCCACTCTTTCTCTCTCTATCTCTCTCTCTCTCTCACTCTCCCCCTCTCTTTCTGTCTGTCTGTCTGTCTTTCAATCTCTCTCGCTTTTGCTTTCCCTCTCCCTCCCCTTCTCTCTCTCTCTCTCTCTCCTACACATACACACGTATGTCCATCATCAATCATATCAATCCAGAAAAATGTCTGCTGAAGTGGTGAACCATCCCCCAAAACATTTACAGTCCAGTTTATATTAATTTGTGTACGACAGCTTTGGGTTATCTCCTTATTTTATTAGCAATTTCATTCACTCATTCACTAGACCACTGGAAGCCTTGCCGCACAGCATTTGCTACTTTGCAGATAACTCACCCAAACAGTTCTCTTGATGCAGCCAGAATGGTAGATGTTTTGCCTGTACCCGGGGGTCCATAGAATAGCATGTTTGGAAGCTGCAGAATAAAGACAATACATTACAATTAATCAATAATCTCAATTAAATAAATTAATCTTGAGAAACATAGTCTGAAGGCAAAGACTCTAATTTTTTAATAATAATTTTAATCTTTTAATGGTCCACTCCAAATTTTATTTTTATTAAATTAAACCAAAAATGAAATTCTTTTTGCCCAATTGATTGTGAGCCCGGCAGCCACTGAGCAGCGCCAGATTGACGTTGCTCTATCCCTTTATTGTTGAGGGCCTAACAAGGTAGCAGCAACTCCCGTCTTTTAACATCTTTTGGTATTCCGCGGCCGGGGTTCGAACCCATGACCTCCCGGTTGTGAGGCGGACGCTCTACTGACTGAGCCAACACACCGGTATGTGTTTGACGCTTTAATACAATTCCATAAAGCCTTGGGCAAACCTAAGTCAGTCTCTGGCTGTGTCAAATAAGAAGAGCTACAGTACAGGGTCTAAGGAGTGCTGTAGGGATTTTTTAGTTTTCATAGTCTCACAGGCCAGCCAAACTGTTAATGGTTTGTGCCTGCAAACTCGGAGAAACACACTGGATGTTGAAATAACTTACATCTGCTCCTTGTAACGATTTCTTAAGAACAGCAACAACCTCATCTTGATAAGCCACTTCATCGACAGTCCTGGGTCGGCTGAAATATAAAGAAGAACAAAAACACTTTCTAAATTGATGAATAAGACAAAGATAGGCTTTTCTTTTGATCTATCTACATATCTATATTGCAAATGTATTATAAAAATGAAACTTTGTTATTTTCATCAAAGCTTCATATTTTTCAGCACAGTAATATTTCTAATATATTATGTAATTGTCTAGCCACCTAATAGAAAGCCCAAATTAATAATTTAATACTTCAGTCGAATAGGATTCATGAAGTAAAATTCCCACTTAAACAGATAAACATCAACAGTACAGCTAGATTAAGTAAATGTAAGTAATTTCTGAACTCAGAAAATTTGTATTTTCTTTTACATAGTTTTATACATGTGTAAATGAAACAATTGTCTTACTATTTTTCAACCCAAGGAACTTGTCTCTGTTTAGTGGATCCTCCTGTTGAAGACGTTGCAGCCTTGGATTTAAAGCTACCTCCTTTAAGAAAAGCATCCATTTCTAGGTCAGAAGAGGGAAAAACAATTTATCAGAATCCTCTTTTATTTTTCTAGTGATAGCATCAAAATCAAGTTGTATAATAAGATACTAGATTTTAAAGGTTAAGACCAGTATTGGTAACCCCCCCCAATTTCAAAAAATGAAATGGAAGCTCTCATTACCAATCATGTGAAAGAATATGTTTTGACTAATACATGATGATAAAAAAATTGCTGGGGAAACCGCCTACTAATTCATATATTTGGTAAATTTGTTTCTCTCATGGTCGTGTGAGAGATATAGGGTAGTCCCATATACATCTTTCTGTGTATAGTGCTTGTAACTTTACGAAGAATGGGCCAAATTTCTTATCATTTTGATGATTCCAGAACCTTGCAGATGCTAGATGCTAGATGATCAACCTTTTCTGATCGATTCCACAACGTTTCTTTCACAATGCAATCGCATGACCATTACTGGTCTTTAAGGGGAAGTCCACCCTGGTATTAAGTTGGTTTTAAAAAAAAGCAGAAAAATGAGAGAAACAAATTAGTGAAAGCTTGAGCAATATTCTGATGGGAAATAGAAAAGTTTTAATTTTTTTAAGTTGTCATTTGTGAAGAATTTTTTTTGACAAACTCATGATTCAGTGCGATGTATTCTGTGAGCTCTTCTCAAATTTGCTTAGTCTAACATTAGACCGAATTTTCCGTCTCTTTCGTTCGTTAGCCTCTTATTGGGGTAGGGTCGGCCGGCTCTCTCTTTAGAGACGGAAACCGTTTAATCACATGTCCTTGCTAACGCCACGACCAACTCTGGTCATAGCGTTTTGCCCCCAAAATCCCCCAAAATGTCATTTTACCTCGTGTATATCCAAATGTAAATTAGGCCTAGGGTATAATAATTCGGTTCCACTTACTAACTTGCTTGAAATAATCCGTTTAATGGTCCCTTTTAAGGAAATTATGGGTCTAAATTGACAGCCGTGTTGAAAATCTTGGAAGTCGTGTTAAACTCTCGCTGCCGGAGTCATCTAAATCAATCTCATCCCTTCTAGTCTACGCCGAAGGCAAAATGATTATGAAAGAAAAACTGTGATAACGCCATTACGAACGTGTAGATGGCGCACAGTTTTTCCTTCATAATCATTTTGCCTTCGGCGTAGACTAGAAGGGATGAGATTGATTTAGATGACTCCGGCAGCGAGAGTTTAACACGACTTGCAAGATTTTCAACACGGCTGTCAATTTAGACCCATAATTTCCTTAAAAGGGACCATTAAACGGATTATTTCAAGCAAGTTAGTAAGTGGAACCGAATTATTATACCCTAGGCCTAATTTACATTTGGATATACACGAGGTAAAATGACATTTAGGGGGATTTTGGGGGCAAAACGCTACGACCAGAGTTGGTCGTGGCGTTAGCAAGGACATGTGATTAAACGGTTTCCGTCTCTAAAGAGAGAGCCGGCCGACCCTACCCCAATAAGAGGCTAACGAACGAAAGAGACGGAAAATTCGGTCTAGTCTAACATTAGACAGCAATAACCATCTGATTTGGGTCATTTCTTTAATAAAACTGACATTTGTTGTCATTCCCCAATACAGATGGCAACCCAGAGATCTCGTACCGTGGGGATGGCTATGTACATATTTTCGTCCACGACATTTTCTCCCCGATTTTCTTTATTTAGATCTAATTTTCTGATTTCTAAATCAGATGTAAATTAGGTCGGTATGTCATTTGTCCTAATTACAGTTATCAAAATTTGATAACTTAATATTAAATACGTAATTTACGGACTTACTTATATGAATTATCCAATTTGTATCTCAGATCCGCGAAGCAGTACGTTCATGCATTCGAAATATTACCCGGCGGCCGATATATTTCCGGGTCCACCTACCAAAACATAGCCAAATGGCCAATCAGAGCACTCGTTTCGTGAGAGTTCGTTGGTCAAGCTGGGCCGACTCGTAGCGTAGCTACGGTAGCTATTGGACGTTCGAAAAGAAAAAATGAATATTCATCAACTAAAACCAAGACGGATAATGTTGACGACGAGACTTTCTCGGATTAATCATTAATTTAGGATCTAAATGAGCAAGCTATCGTAAGTCAAATAAGCTATATATATGTTATTTTTAATTTGTGTTGTAATTGCAGCAGTTATGAGGATGTAAAGAGTGAAAATCTCGTTGCATATCTCATTCATCGCGGTCCGGTCGAACCGAACCATTTGTTCCGTACAGTGCCTCACAGAAAGAGGTCCCCAGACTTCAGTCTCTATAATCGGAGGTCTAGTGGAGCCAGACGTAGTCTCAGTGGAACAACCGACGATTAGAGAGACTGAAGCTTTCGGTCTAGTCTAACATTAGCTCTCTAAGTTAGAATCTATAGAAATTTTCATAAATTTTCATTTTCTTACTAATCGATAGAGGTCTACACTAGTTTTATAGAAAAAAACATATTATTTGCAACAATATGAAGAACTAATTAAAACAATTATATTTTTACCATTTTTTTAAATTTTAGTCTCTAGAATCTAGTCTCTAGAAAATTTGGCGCTTGTTCAGAAACCTATCAAAAATTTAACTCTGGCGCGGCGTGGAGATAGATACCCTACTAAAACATACCCAAAATGAAGTAAATATTCATGAAATGTCCAAATAAAGATCATGAGTTAAATGTTGTTATGTTTATTACCTGTTTCGTATGAATTTTCCTGTAATTTTTTTTCTCAAAAATTCATAACTTTCAGTTTCACAGCCATTCAACATTCACGACAAACGACAAACGTGGATATCAACATATGGGACCGATCCTCAAAATATTACACGATAGGGTCTAGAAATCTACTCTAGATCTAGACCCTAGATCTAGTTAATTTTAAAATGCGTTTTTAAAAGAATTACACTCAAAATAACTATCTCAATCATTACAATGGAATCTATGTCATGTTTGACTCGAACTCACCTAATAATAATACGTCAAGCTTCGCGTATTTTTTGGGAGAAGCTTTTCTTCACACACCTGATCGGAGATGAAGGTAGCCCATCCAATGTGTAAAAATTGCCAATTTGATAAGTGTAAGGATCGCATTGTACATATACAACCGCTATACTACCACACACGCAATATATGCTTTGTGTATTGTATCCGTCAGTCATGATCAGCGCAACGATGGCTGGCTACCAATTAAAATAGGCATGGTGGTCGGATATAATGAGAGAAGATGATGGAGGGAGGGGGGGGGGGGGTAAAGCGCAGTACTAAGGGGCAAATCAAAGAATTATACTAAGACCTCACCTCATGTATGTTAGAAATTAAAAAGTTATAATCTTCTTTTGAATTGCAATATATCCCCGCACCATTATAAGTCATGCATGAATTGTTATATATTTGAAAGGTGTTGTAACGATTCAAGCTCTATTTGCCTATGTGTCATCACCTTGTGTGTTCTTTCTTCAAACTGTATATTAGTTGCAACATGTCTTTGATAAATCATTGTTATATTCTTTTTCATGTGAAGTCAATTCAAATGGATTGTAGTATTGAAATGATTTGTTATATTATATTCATTTTTCATGTGATGTTAACTTCGATGAATTGTGAAATTGTGAACATGCATCAATAAATAAATAAATAAATATGCCTTTTCTCTGGGAAAAGGGGCATTGACTCTTTAAATACCAAATCACAGAAACTATTCACCATTATGTCACCGTCATGTACATATTTTCTATGGATATAATTTTTCACGATCTCAACTCTTTACCACATCAGCTCCATGTATACATTGTCGATGGATAAAGTGGAATATTTATTCTTCACCACCCTACCCTAACTTTTCACCACCCTAGCATCATGTACATAATCGTCTATAGATAAAACTGTAATATTAATTCTTCACCACCCTACGCTATCTTTTCACCACCCTAGCGCCATGTACATTGTCTATGGATAAACTGGAATATTAATTCTTCACCACCCTACCCTAACTTTTCACCACCCTAGCATCATGTACATAATCGTCTATAGATAAACTGTAATATTAATTCTTCACCACCCTACGCTATCTTTTCATCACCCTAGCGCCATGTACATTGTCTATGGATAAACTGTAATATTAATTCTTCACCACCCTACGCTATCTTTTCACCACCCTAGCGTCATGTACATTGTCGGTGGATAAACAGGAATATTAATTCTTCACCACCCTACGCTATCTTTTCACCACCCTAGCGCCCAGTACATTGTTTATGGATAAACTGTAATATTAATTCTTCACCACCCTAGCGTCATGTACATTGTCGGTGGATAAACAGGAATATTAATTCTTCACCACCCTACGCTAACTTTTCACCACCCTAGCGTCATGTACATTGTCTATGGATAAACAAGAATATTAACTCTTCACCACCCTACGCTAACTTTTCACCACCCTATAGCGCCATGTACATTGTCTATGGATAAACTGGAATATTAATTCTTCACCACCCTACACTAACTTTTCACCATCCTAAAGCCATGTACATTGTCTATGAATAAAGTGGAATATTAACTCTTCACCACCCTACGCTAGCTTTTCACCACCCTATAGCGCCATGTACATTGTCTATGGAAAAACTAGAATATTAATTTTTCACCACCCTACGCTAACTTTTCACCACCCTAGCGTCATGTACATTGTCTATGGATAAACTGGAATATTAGTTTTTCACCACCCTACGCTAACTTTTCACCACCCTAGCATCATGAACATTGTCTACACTGTAAAAAAGAATTTGTTCATTGGTAATTTTTACGTATTTTTTCCATGTAGAACTTACTTGAAAACATTCGTTTTGCCACTTACGCACTAAATTTAAGTCTTGCTAACTCAAACTTTGAATTTAGTAGAACATACGTGGAATATTTAAGTAAAATCAAATACTTAAGAACTTTAAGTAATTTCAGCTTGTATTAATTTAGTAATTTTAACTCAAAGTCAGAAATTATACGTATTACTCAAACAATTTATGTTGATTATTCTTATCTTTTTAAAGTAAGGACCGATGCAGTGCGTAATAGAAATATTTACATAATTTATGAATATTCATTAAGACCAAATTAAACTCTTTTTTAAATAAAACAATTCTTTTTTGTGGTTGAATGAAAATTTAAGGACTTTAAAACATTTACTAATTCATTTAACATGGCTAAGCAAAGACAAGACAATTTTTAATTGTTACCCAGTTCAAAACAAATCAAAACTTGATATTTCAGAAAATTGTCAACCAATTTTTCTTTTAAGATGCTACGATCAAGTATATATAAAATTTGGAGCCTTTCAATATGTGTCGAATTGAAGCGTATGTAATAGTTTGTGATGGTGGTATATATATATATACGGTAAAATCTTAAATAGAAGTAATGTTAGTGATGGTAGTGATTAGTGATTAGGTACCAAATCGTGCAATATGTAATCCTATCATAGCTTTTTTTTAATTATCTAAAATGATTACAATACTTAAATTATTTACGTTAATGTAACTCGATTTAACTGAGTAAAAATTTATTCAGCAAAATAAGTAAATTCTACTTAGATGCCGTAGGTAATATTTACTTAATAAAAATAAGGCAATTCTTTTCCTCAATTTTATTGAGTTATTTCGACTATTTTTGTTTAACAGTGTATGGATAAACTAGAATATTAATTTTTCACCACCCTAGCATCATGTACATTGTCTATGGATAAACTGGAATATTAATTTTTCACCGCCCTATACGCTAACTTTTCACCACCCTAGCGCCATGTACATTGTTTATGGTTAATTGGAATATTAACTCTTCACCACCCTACGCTAACTTTTCACCACCCTAGCGTCATGAACATTGTCTATGGATAAACTGGAATATTAAATTTTCACCACCCTACGCTAACTTTTCACCACCCTAGCATCATGTACATTGTCTATGGATAAACTGGAATATTAACCACCCTACGCTAACTTTTCACCACCCTAGCGTCATGAACATTGTCTATGGATAAACTGGAATATTAATGTTTCACCACCCTACGCTTACTTTTCACCACCCTAGCATCATGTACATTGTCTATGGATAAAGTGGAATATTTATTCTTCACCACCCTACGTTAACCTTTCGCCACCCAATTACAATACAGTTTATTGAAGTTAAAACGGGTACTATGTCCTATGTGCAGGCCAAAAATAATGACGAGGTTAAATTCCAACGTCATTTGAAAGATAATAATAATTTAGAACTTCCCTCAAAACAAAAAGGTTTGAAAATGTCTTTTTGTGAGAAAATAATGATCATTAGTTGTCGAATTGAATTTAGCGAGCACGCTCGTTTAATTAGTCTGATTTTTAGACCATTGTACCGAATGGTTGGTCATACATAATAGACAAATGTACATTTAGCTTACAGCTCTTTTTTATTACCAAAGCAAGTCAATCATTCACTCAATAGCGTCTGACAGTGAAGTCTTAAACGTAAATAGGTTTCCTTGCATAATTTGAATACTATAGGACACTGCTGACAGATAGGACATACGTGACATATTCACAATTCCTGCAAAGTTCTTCAGACTGTCATATTGGCTGAAAAAGAGATCATGGGATTCAAACAAAACCTTTAAGAGATTTATTATTTCCGATCGTTGGGTTTATGTATAAGCAATTGCTTCACGAGGATGAACTGAAATAAACAGTTGCGATCCCCTTCTGTCGCCTATATAAAAAAATAAAAAAACCTATAGTGCTTGAAATGTAGACGGGTGAGATACTTTAACAATGAAACAGTCCTCTTTATTTAACAGACTATCAAACAAATTATAAAACTTGCACTCTCCAAAATATTATCGTCAAGAATTTAAAATTCTATTGTACTAGCCTGTATATCTTTTTTCTAATACAACTGTAGAGAAAACATTATATTGCAACATTCTGTAATATGTGGAATATATTTTACAAATGAACCTCAATATACCTGGCAAATGCGCAATTACACCTTGTTCCCGAAATATTTTGCAGTACCGCAAGACCCCATGCAGGCACATGCAACTGGGAAGATGTTGATTCGTCGGAAGTTTGCAACTTGAATGGATCTTATTTCAGTCGTTATGAATTCAAGAGAATCGGAAATGAACGGTGAAATTGTTGTGCTGTTTATGTAGGACCTCCACATAATACTTAATTCCAAAGTCATGACAACATAATGAAGCACGAAGGCAAAGCTGGTCTCGTAAATGTTTTTAATAATAATATGTGGTTTTCATTGTGACTTGGTTGCCATGTCTAATGTTTTAAATATGTGCACAGCTGCATTTGAGATGTAAACTGACTGTACAACATTGAATTTATCTTCCATATAATTATACTAGAGAGAATTTAAATAACAACGAATTTGTTAACAAGTTTGTGTTGTCTTGGTCTACAGACAGGCGCGGATCCAGGATTTCTTAGGGGGGGAGGCCCAAATTTGAAATTATGCGAGCCAAATATTGATACGTAATGGTGACCAGCAGTGACGTAATTAGGGATGGGTGTGTGCAGGGAGGGGCGAGTTTTCCCCCTCCCTCCTCCGCGAAGCGCGGGAGCTTTGACATTTCAATAAATTATTAGAGAAAGAAGACGATTCGTTGTACCATTCCCAAAAATAATCCTCGTCTGAATTATGTTCCCCCCGGCCATCCCGCGAGAAGCGCGAAAGCTTTTACGTTTCATTAAATCATTAGAGAAAGAAGACGATTCGTTGTACCGTTCTCGACTCTTAATCCTTGTCTAAATTCAGTTCCCCCCCCCCCTTTCGCGCGAGCGCGGAAGCTTAGACGTTTCATTAAATTATTAGAGAAAGAAGAATATTTGTTGTACCGCTCTCGAAAAAAATTAGTTTCCCCCTCCCGCGCGAAGCGCGGAAGCTTTTACGTTTCATTAAATCATTAGAGAAAGAAGACGATTCGTTGTAGCGTTCTCGACTCTTAATCCTTGTCTAAATTCAGTTTTCCCCCCGCTTCGACGTTTCATAAAAATTTTAGAGAAAGAAGACGATTCGTTGTTCCGCTCTCGAAAATAATTTAGTTTCCCCCACCCGTGCGAAGCGCGGAAGCTTTTACGTTTCATTATTTTTAATCCTCGTCTAAATTCATTTTCCCCCCACCCGCGCAAAACGCGGAAGCTTTTACGTTTCATTAAATCATTAGAGAAAGAAGACGATTCGTTGTACCGTTATGACTTTTTATCTTTGTCTAAATTCAGTTTTTCCCCCTCCCCCGCGAAACGCGGAAGCTTTTACGTTTCATTAAAGCATTAGAGAAAGAAGACGATTCGTCGTACCGTTCTCGACTCTTAATCCTTGTCTAAATTAATTTCCCCCCCCCCCCCTTCCGCGCGAAGCGCGGAAGCTTCGACGTTTCATTAAATTATTACAGAAAGAAGACGTTGTACCGTTCTCGAAAATTATCCTCGTCTGAATTCAGTTCCCCCTCCCCTCCCCCACGCGAAGCGCGGAAGCTTTGACGTTTCATTAATTCATTAGAGAAAGAAGACGATTCGTTGTACCGTTCTCGACTCTTAATCCTTGTCTGAATTTCAAAAATGTTCTTTGTCTATTCCCTTTTCTTCCTACGTCCTCTTCCTTTTCACTCCTCTCTTTTTTTGGCCGGCGTTTATGGGGGGACTACCCCACCGCCCCTCTGGCTACGCGCCTGCGGTCAGATGAACATAATTATGTTGATACCTTGTCCGCCCCGGAAGCTCGGGGGTTTAAGGTTTTAATTTACGGTCAGATTAGCATTCAGGGGTCCGCCTTAGGGAAAAAACTGTGATAACGCCATTACGAACGTGTAGATGGCGCACAGTTTTTCCTTCATAATCATTTTGCCTTCGGCGTAGACTAGAAGGGATGAGATTGATTTAGATGACTCCGGCAGCGAGAGTTTAACACGACTTGCAAGATTTTCAACACGGCTGTCAATTTAGACCCATAATTTCCTTAAAAGGGACCATTAAACGGATTATTTCAAGCAAGTTAGTAAGTGGAACCGAATTATTATACCCTAGGCCTAATTTACATTTGGATATACACGAGGTAAAATGACATTTAGGGGGATTTTGGGGGCAAAACGCTACGACCAGAGTTGGTCGTGGCGTTAGCAAGGACATGTGATTAAACGGTTTCCGTCTCTAAAGAGAGAGCCGGCCGACCCTACCCCAATAAGAGGCTAACGAACGAAAGAGACGGAAAATTCGGTCTAGTCTAACATTAGACAGCAATAACCATCTGATTTGGGTCATTTCTTTAATAAAACTGACATTTGTTGTCATTCCCCAATACAGATGGCAACCCAGAGATCTCGTACCGTGGGGATGGCTATGTACATATTTTCGTCCACGACATTTTCTCCCCGATTTTCTTTATTTAGATCTAATTTTCTGATTTCTAAATCAGATGTAAATTAGGTCGGTATGTCATTTGTCCTAATTACAGTTATCAAAATTTGATAACTTAATATTAAATACGTAATTTACGGACTTACTTATATGAATTATCCAATTTGTATCTCAGATCCGCGAAGCAGTACGTTCATGCATTCGAAATATTACCCGGCGGCCGATATATTTCCGGGTCCACCTACCAAAACATAGCCAAATGGCCAATCAGAGCACTCGTTTCGTGAGAGTTCGTTGGTCAAGCTGGGCCGACTCGTAGCGTAGCTACGGTAGCTATTGGACGTTCGAAAAGAAAAAATGAATATTCATCAACTAAAACCAAGACGGATAATGTTGACGACGAGACTTTCTCGGATTAATCATTAATTTAGGATCTAAATGAGCAAGCTATCGTAAGTCAAATAAGCTATATATATGTTATTTTTAATTTGTGTTGTAATTGCAGCAGTTATGAGGATGTAAAGAGTGAAAATCTCGTTGCATATCTCATTCATCGCGGTCCGGTCGAACCGAACCATTTGTTCCGTACAGTGCCTCACAGAAAGAGGTCCCCAGACTTCAGTCTCTATAATCGGAGGTCTAGTGGAGCCAGACGTAGTCTCAGTGGAACAACCGACGATTAGAGAGACTGAAGCTTTCGGTCTAGTCTAACATTAGCTCTCTAAGTTAGAATCTATAGAAATTTTCATAAATTTTCATTTTCTTACTAATCGATAGAGGTCTACACTAGTTTTATAGAAAAAAACATATTATTTGCAACAATATGAAGAACTAATTAAAACAATTATATTTTTACCATTTTTTTAAATTTTAGTCTCTAGAATCTAGTCTCTAGAAAATTTGGCGCTTGTTCAGAAACCTATCAAAAATTTAACTCTGGCGCGGCGTGGAGATAGATACCCTACTAAAACATACCCAAAATGAAGTAAATATTCATGAAATGTCCAAATAAAGATCATGAGTTAAATGTTGTTATGTTTATTACCTGTTTCGTATGAATTTTCCTGTAATTTTTTTTCTCAAAAATTCATAACTTTCAGTTTCACAGCCATTCAACATTCACGACAAACGACAAACGTGGATATCAACATATGGGACCGATCCTCAAAATATTACACGATAGGGTCTAGAAATCTACTCTAGATCTAGACCCTAGATCTAGTTAATTTTAAAATGCGTTTTTAAAAGAATTACACTCAAAATAACTATCTCAATCATTACAATGGAATCTATGTCATGTTTGACTCGAACTCACCTAATAATAATACGTCAAGCTTCGCGTATTTTTTGGGAGAAGCTTTTCTTCACACACCTGATCGGAGATGAAGGTAGCCCATCCAATGTGTAAAAATTGCCAATTTGATAAGTGTAAGGATCGCATTGTACATATACAACCGCTATACTACCACACACGCAATATATGCTTTGTGTATTGTATCCGTCAGTCATGATCAGCGCAACGATGGCTGGCTACCAATTAAAATAGGCATGGTGGTCGGATATAATGAGAGAAGATGATGGAGGGAGGGGGGGGGGGGTAAAGCGCAGTACTAAGGGGCAAATCAAAGAATTATACTAAGACCTCACCTCATGTATGTTAGAAATTAAAAAGTTATAATCTTCTTTTGAATTGCAATATATCCCCGCACCATTATAAGTCATGCATGAATTGTTATATATTTGAAAGGTGTTGTAACGATTCAAGCTCTATTTGCCTATGTGTCATCACCTTGTGTGTTCTTTCTTCAAACTGTATATTAGTTGCAACATGTCTTTGATAAATCATTGTTATATTCTTTTTCATGTGAAGTCAATTCAAATGGATTGTAGTATTGAAATGATTTGTTATATTATATTCATTTTTCATGTGATGTTAACTTCGATGAATTGTGAAATTGTGAACATGCATCAATAAATAAATAAATAAATATGCCTTTTCTCTGGGAAAAGGGGCATTGACTCTTTAAATACCAAATCACAGAAACTATTCACCATTATGTCACCGTCATGTACATATTTTCTATGGATATAATTTTTCACGATCTCAACTCTTTACCACATCAGCTCCATGTATACATTGTCGATGGATAAAGTGGAATATTTATTCTTCACCACCCTACCCTAACTTTTCACCACCCTAGCATCATGTACATAATCGTCTATAGATAAACTGTAATATTAATTCTTCACCACCCTACGCTATCTTTTCACCACCCTAGCGCCATGTACATTGTCTATGGATAAACTGGAATATTAATTCTTCACCACCCTACCCTAACTTTTCACCACCCTAGCATCATGTACATAATCGTCTATAGATAAACTGTAATATTAATTCTTCACCACCCTACGCTATCTTTTCATCACCCTAGCGCCATGTACATTGTCTATGGATAAACTGTAATATTAATTCTTCACCACCCTACGCTATCTTTTCACCACCCTAGCGTCATGTACATTGTCGGTGGATAAACAGGAATATTAATTCTTCACCACCCTACGCTATCTTTTCACCACCCTAGCGCCCAGTACATTGTTTATGGATAAACTGTAATATTAATTCTTCACCACCCTAGCGTCATGTACATTGTCGGTGGATAAACAGGAATATTAATTCTTCACCACCCTACGCTAACTTTTCACCACCCTAGCGTCATGTACATTGTCTATGGATAAACAAGAATATTAACTCTTCACCACCCTACGCTAACTTTTCACCACCCTATAGCGCCATGTACATTGTCTATGGATAAACTGGAATATTAATTCTTCACCACCCTACACTAACTTTTCACCATCCTAAAGCCATGTACATTGTCTATGAATAAAGTGGAATATTAACTCTTCACCACCCTACGCTAGCTTTTCACCACCCTATAGCGCCATGTACATTGTCTATGGAAAAACTAGAATATTAATTTTTCACCACCCTACGCTAACTTTTCACCACCCTAGCGTCATGTACATTGTCTATGGATAAACTGGAATATTAGTTTTTCACCACCCTACGCTAACTTTTCACCACCCTAGCATCATGAACATTGTCTACACTGTAAAAAAGAATTTGTTCATTGGTAATTTTTACGTATTTTTTCCATGTAGAACTTACTTGAAAACATTCGTTTTGCCACTTACGCACTAAATTTAAGTCTTGCTAACTCAAACTTTGAATTTAGTAGAACATACGTGGAATATTTAAGTAAAATCAAATACTTAAGAACTTTAAGTAATTTCAGCTTGTATTAATTTAGTAATTTTAACTCAAAGTCAGAAATTATACGTATTACTCAAACAATTTATGTTGATTATTCTTATCTTTTTAAAGTAAGGACCGATGCAGTGCGTAATAGAAATATTTACATAATTTATGAATATTCATTAAGACCAAATTAAACTCTTTTTTAAATAAAACAATTCTTTTTTGTGGTTGAATGAAAATTTAAGGACTTTAAAACATTTACTAATTCATTTAACATGGCTAAGCAAAGACAAGACAATTTTTAATTGTTACCCAGTTCAAAACAAATCAAAACTTGATATTTCAGAAAATTGTCAACCAATTTTTCTTTTAAGATGCTACGATCAAGTATATATAAAATTTGGAGCCTTTCAATATGTGTCGAATTGAAGCGTATGTAATAGTTTGTGATGGTGGTATATATATATATACGGTAAAATCTTAAATAGAAGTAATGTTAGTGATGGTAGTGATTAGTGATTAGGTACCAAATCGTGCAATATGTAATCCTATCATAGCTTTTTTTTAATTATCTAAAATGATTACAATACTTAAATTATTTACGTTAATGTAACTCGATTTAACTGAGTAAAAATTTATTCAGCAAAATAAGTAAATTCTACTTAGATGCCGTAGGTAATATTTACTTAATAAAAATAAGGCAATTCTTTTCCTCAATTTTATTGAGTTATTTCGACTATTTTTGTTTAACAGTGTATGGATAAACTAGAATATTAATTTTTCACCACCCTAGCATCATGTACATTGTCTATGGATAAACTGGAATATTAATTTTTCACCGCCCTATACGCTAACTTTTCACCACCCTAGCGCCATGTACATTGTTTATGGTTAATTGGAATATTAACTCTTCACCACCCTACGCTAACTTTTCACCACCCTAGCGTCATGAACATTGTCTATGGATAAACTGGAATATTAAATTTTCACCACCCTACGCTAACTTTTCACCACCCTAGCATCATGTACATTGTCTATGGATAAACTGGAATATTAACCACCCTACGCTAACTTTTCACCACCCTAGCGTCATGAACATTGTCTATGGATAAACTGGAATATTAATGTTTCACCACCCTACGCTTACTTTTCACCACCCTAGCATCATGTACATTGTCTATGGATAAAGTGGAATATTTATTCTTCACCACCCTACGTTAACCTTTCGCCACCCAATTACAATACAGTTTATTGAAGTTAAAACGGGTACTATGTCCTATGTGCAGGCCAAAAATAATGACGAGGTTAAATTCCAACGTCATTTGAAAGATAATAATAATTTAGAACTTCCCTCAAAACAAAAAGGTTTGAAAATGTCTTTTTGTGAGAAAATAATGATCATTAGTTGTCGAATTGAATTTAGCGAGCACGCTCGTTTAATTAGTCTGATTTTTAGACCATTGTACCGAATGGTTGGTCATACATAATAGACAAATGTACATTTAGCTTACAGCTCTTTTTTATTACCAAAGCAAGTCAATCATTCACTCAATAGCGTCTGACAGTGAAGTCTTAAACGTAAATAGGTTTCCTTGCATAATTTGAATACTATAGGACACTGCTGACAGATAGGACATACGTGACATATTCACAATTCCTGCAAAGTTCTTCAGACTGTCATATTGGCTGAAAAAGAGATCATGGGATTCAAACAAAACCTTTAAGAGATTTATTATTTCCGATCGTTGGGTTTATGTATAAGCAATTGCTTCACGAGGATGAACTGAAATAAACAGTTGCGATCCCCTTCTGTCGCCTATATAAAAAAATAAAAAAACCTATAGTGCTTGAAATGTAGACGGGTGAGATACTTTAACAATGAAACAGTCCTCTTTATTTAACAGACTATCAAACAAATTATAAAACTTGCACTCTCCAAAATATTATCGTCAAGAATTTAAAATTCTATTGTACTAGCCTGTATATCTTTTTTCTAATACAACTGTAGAGAAAACATTATATTGCAACATTCTGTAATATGTGGAATATATTTTACAAATGAACCTCAATATACCTGGCAAATGCGCAATTACACCTTGTTCCCGAAATATTTTGCAGTACCGCAAGACCCCATGCAGGCACATGCAACTGGGAAGATGTTGATTCGTCGGAAGTTTGCAACTTGAATGGATCTTATTTCAGTCGTTATGAATTCAAGAGAATCGGAAATGAACGGTGAAATTGTTGTGCTGTTTATGTAGGACCTCCACATAATACTTAATTCCAAAGTCATGACAACATAATGAAGCACGAAGGCAAAGCTGGTCTCGTAAATGTTTTTAATAATAATATGTGGTTTTCATTGTGACTTGGTTGCCATGTCTAATGTTTTAAATATGTGCACAGCTGCATTTGAGATGTAAACTGACTGTACAACATTGAATTTATCTTCCATATAATTATACTAGAGAGAATTTAAATAACAACGAATTTGTTAACAAGTTTGTGTTGTCTTGGTCTACAGACAGGCGCGGATCCAGGATTTCTTAGGGGGGGAGGCCCAAATTTGAAATTATGCGAGCCAAATATTGATACGTAATGGTGACCAGCAGTGACGTAATTAGGGATGGGTGTGTGCAGGGAGGGGCGAGTTTTCCCCCTCCCTCCTCCGCGAAGCGCGGGAGCTTTGACATTTCAATAAATTATTAGAGAAAGAAGACGATTCGTTGTACCATTCCCAAAAATAATCCTCGTCTGAATTATGTTCCCCCCGGCCATCCCGCGAGAAGCGCGAAAGCTTTTACGTTTCATTAAATCATTAGAGAAAGAAGACGATTCGTTGTACCGTTCTCGACTCTTAATCCTTGTCTAAATTCAGTTCCCCCCCCCCCCCTTTCGCGCGAGCGCGGAAGCTTAGACGTTTCATTAAATTATTAGAGAAAGAAGAATATTTGTTGTACCGCTCTCGAAAAAAATTAGTTTCCCCCTCCCGCGCGAAGCGCGGAAGCTTTTACGTTTCATTAAATCATTAGAGAAAGAAGACGATTCGTTGTAGCGTTCTCGACTCTTAATCCTTGTCTAAATTCAGTTTTCCCCCCGCTTCGACGTTTCATAAAAATTTTAGAGAAAGAAGACGATTCGTTGTTCCGCTCTCGAAAATAATTTAGTTTCCCCCACCCGTGCGAAGCGCGGAAGCTTTTACGTTTCATTATTTTTAATCCTCGTCTAAATTCATTTTCCCCCCACCCGCGCAAAACGCGGAAGCTTTTACGTTTCATTAAATCATTAGAGAAAGAAGACGATTCGTTGTACCGTTATGACTTTTTATCTTTGTCTAAATTCAGTTTTTCCCCCTCCCCCGCGAAACGCGGAAGCTTTTACGTTTCATTAAAGCATTAGAGAAAGAAGACGATTCGTCGTACCGTTCTCGACTCTTAATCCTTGTCTAAATTAATTTCCCCCCCCCCCCTTCCGCGCGAAGCGCGGAAGCTTCGACGTTTCATTAAATTATTACAGAAGAAGACGTTGTACCGTTCTCGAAAATTATCCTCGTCTGAATTCAGTTCCCCCTCCCCTCCCCCACGCGAAGCGCGGAAGCTTTGACGTTTCATTAATTCATTAGAGAAAGAAGACGATTCGTTGTACCGTTCTCGACTCTTAATCCTTGTCTGAATTTCAAAAATGTTCTTTGTCTATTCCCTTTTCTTCCTACGTCCTCTTCCTTTTCACTCCTCTCTTTTTTTGGCCGGCGTTTATGGGGGGACTACCCCACCGCCCCTCTGGCTACGCGCCTGCGGTCAGATGAACATAATTATGTTGATACCTTGTCCGCCCCGGAAGCTCGGGGGTTTAAGGTTTTAATTTACGGTCAGATTAGCATTCAGGGGTCCGCCTTAGGGCCCTAGGCGGGGTCCAGGGGGCAGAGCCCCGGAAGTCCAGTAGTTCTAGGCATTTAATTACGGTCAGATGAGCATTATTTTGATACCTAATTGTTACAGTGGCAGGTCACTAATTGGCGTGGGGTCCAGGGGGCAGAGCCCCCCGAAATCAGGGGTTTAGGGCCTTAGGGCCCTAGGTGGAATCTAGGGGGCAGAGCCCCTTGGGGTTTTAGGCATTTAATCATGGTCAGATGAGCATATTTTGATACCCCATTATAATGTGACACTGGCAGTTAACTATCTTTTCTTTCTCGCTCTCTTTCTTTCTATTTCTCTTTAATATACTTTTTCAAAGAAAGCGTAGGGGGGGGGGCTCGATCCCGATCCCCGCCGTTCCGCGGGCCCTGATATGTAGGCATCTCAAGAAGCATTTTCTTGCCTGGCTGTACATTTAGGAATTTGTCATTTTCCAACAAACGCAACAAAATTTTCCAACAAAAGTGAGGAAAAATCTCGGAAAATTATCTCATTTCAGCATTATTTGTAAACCACCGTTATGGAATTAGAAATAAACCACGTTTGAATTCTATTTCTCCAAAGCCCCCCCCCCCCTCCCCTCTATCAGTACGCCAGTGCCCCCCCCCCCCTCCGATCTACACCTTGTTGGCGGGAAAATTGCAACTGATATCCCTTACCTTTCTTCATTCTCTTTTTTTTTCTTTCCCTTTCTCTCCTGTTTCCTTTCCCTTCTCTTCCTTATCTCTTTTTTAGGTTTGCTGGGGGGGGGGGGAGGGGCAAGGTCATTTTGGTCCCCACCCCGCTCCACACATTGTTGGCGGGATTAACCGCAACTGATCTCCCCTTCTTTTCTCGCTTTTCTTTTTTTCTTCCTCTTTTTTGTTCCTTTTAGCTCTCCTCTTTTCCTTTTCCTTCCTTCTCTCTTTTTTTTAGCGGGGACGGGGGGGGGGGGGAGGCTAGGGCCTTTTGCCCCCCCCCCCGATCCACAACTTGTTGGCGGGAAAATTGCAACTGATATCCCCCTTCTTTTCTTTTCTTCTTCCTCTTTTGTCCTTCCCTTTATCTCCTCTTTCCCTTTCCCTTCTTTTCCTTCTCTCTCTCTCCTTTTTTTTATTTATTTTTGGCGTGGGGGGGGGGGGCAAGGCCCGCTCGCCCCCCCCCCCTGGATCCGCGCCTGTCTATAGAACACTATATTAAATGTCTGCAAGGGCGGTGGTAAAACATGAGGTGGAGAGGGAGGAGTTAATTGTCATAAATCGTTATTGAGCGAATTAATTAACATTAAAATAACATTTTGAATATTCTAGTAAGAAAAAAAAAATCATATTAGAGTTTAAAAGTTACTTTATTTGAGTCGATATCGTCTAGATTTATAGTTGTAATCAATATTAAAGAAAATTATTTGCTATATAGGTCAGCATTATTCTACTCCCGTTTCTCACATCTATTCATCTGTCTGTCTTGTTTAGTTTTTTGTCCATTTTTCAGTCCTGTTGCTCGTAGTATATTCCTGTTCCTGTTGTTTATAGCCATTATTTAGTAGTCAGTAGATTTTATTGTACTTACTTATGTTTAATATTTTCTCAGTTGTTTAGTTAGTTTAGTTTTGTAAGCATTTAAATGTACGCATTATTTTTATTTGACGAGTTTGTTCATGAGGGACCTTAAATC
>JAVYIG010012987.1:0-50041 GCA_035222895.1 Strongylocentrotus droebachiensis | reverse complement strand
AAAATAAATAATGCCATGCTATTTGTATAAGTTCATAAAAGAAAACACTTAATGAGTGCGCATAAATTGTATGCAAATTTCTAAAGAATAGTTTGGTCATTTGGTTGTATCAAAAGAAAGGAGATTTACAAGTTTGATAAATTCTCATTTTGGCTGAGTTTGAAAAACAGCAACAGTTATTTAGCAAGGTGGATTGAATGCAAAGGAAGTCATGTTTGCTTCTGTGCATAATTATTTAGGTCAGTTGTGAAAGTCACTTTGACAGGTGTATATGACAAGCTATTGGGTTAAGGCGATACATGTATATGCACGTGCTTGTGCTCTGAACATCATGGAGTTAATTTTTGGTTGAGATTTTTGGCAAGACATACAGTGAACCATTCAATAAAATATCTTGTGTGTAACTCTATGACTGAATATCTGAATGCTAACACCGGATTTTATATCTGTATCTTCTTTTTGATTACAGATTGAATAAAACAGTTATGCAATTTACAAGCGGCGTCCGGTCTCATTTATCGAATGATCCAGTTGTAGTTGGTCAAAGATTGCATAGACATCATGTATAAATGTAGAAACGCGTTTACGTCTTACTGTGCGAGTATAAGAGAAGGGAGGGAGATGGAAAGAGGGGAGAGTGAGAGAAAGAGAGAGGGAGAGAGAGAGAGAGAGAGGGGGAGATGGAGAGGGAGAGAGAGTGGGCAAGTGGGTAATATGGAGATGAAAGAACAGCGTTAGCTGGAAGAGAAGGGAGGATAGGTAAAATAGATGAGAGGAAATACTGAGGAGAAACACACTTGCGCGTACATTTTTCTCCTGTGATGACAAGAAGTTCTTTGTCGAGGAAATTGTTTTGGTGATGAAATTATTTTGTGCATGTTAATAAATATTATGCATGGTCGGCAAAATAGAGATCATCACCCCAAAAAGGAACCCTTTTTTATAGAGGAAATTGCCCTTTTCTACTACAGATAAGTAATAATATTAATGATATTGAGTTCTTGTATGGCGCTCATATCTAACAGTCTTGACACTCCTGGCGCTCCCGATTATTACTCTGGCTTTAGCATGGCTGCCATTACGGCTAGAATTAATTTCTGCCAGGTACCTACTTACATCACCTGGGTTAGAGTGTGGCAATTGTAGACCAATGTCTTGCCAAAGGAAATACGTGCCACGGCGGGACTTGAATCGCGGACCGTGTGATCCACAGTCATCCATTAGACCACGACACTTGTGATAAGTGTGCACCTTTTACCGTAAAATGTTAGCCTGTATAAACTTTTCAACTACATTTATATATATATATATATATAGAATGCCAAGGTAATCGTTCAATAATATATTAAAAAGTTTATGCAACGTGTTTAACTCAAGGCAACTGCACTTACATAACCAAATCATGCGAACTTCATCAATGTTAATAAGACTGAGACTTCATTAGCATAACATGTTCTATACTACATTATAACATGCTTTTGTATCACCTCTCATTTCCCCCGTAACAATAGATTTCTCACACCTTCCCCAAAGTTTTGAATTTGATTTTGAATTTGATTCGGTTTATTGAAATAAAAGAACATGCAGCTGGGAAGCTGAAATTATTCAATTTACAAAGTCAATATACAACACAATAAACGAACAAAATATGAATGACTAAAACGTACGACTATAAATCATGCAAAATGAGAATCAAATATTACATCAAAATCTAAATATATTACAAACATTAAATCAAAATCTAAATATATTACGAATATTACATCAAAATCGTGTGCCTCTAGTTTAATGCAACTGAGTGCAATGTCTCTCAAATTTTCCCACTAATTCGTTCTCTACCCTAACGCTCGCTTGCATTTATAGTTTATCTTGTAGAACTCCCCTGACGGGGGTCGTACTTTTTAAACTTCACGATCCCACGAGGAATAAACTGCACTATCAAACAATCAGGTTATATAATTAATATCAACGATTTATTAAAGATAATCAACACAAAATATCAAGGACCGTATAATCGGTCTTGTACACATTATGTTTCCGGAGGGAAAAACGTCCTCAAACGGCAAATAATTACATGAAAATAACAATGATCATATTAAACGGAATCGTCTCGAGGTAACACCCCGGAGGTATAATCTCCGTCACACTCAAAAAATGTATGCAACAATATAATCAATAATCAAAAACAACAAATGTCAATCATCAAAAATCAAATTCAAGATAGTCAAAAAGGATCGTTAATTAGTTCAGCAAAGCGTTCAATAAAAACAAACCAAATCAGCATTACCGAGGTCAGGCGATGACGATGCTGATGATGGCGACGAAACGATGATGATGACGAAGACAGCGGCGATGACGGGTACAAAGATGAAGACGACGATGATGACAGAAACGGTGATGAAGACGATGAGGATGGTCTTGTTGATGAAAGTGATGAGACGATCAATCGATGGATGCGATGATGGTCATGTAGGTAATGTCAATTATGTGGTGATGACGTGACGATAATCAGCGAGCCAGCACAGCACAACGGAAGACGGTGAGGTGATGACGATGGCGTTCATCGTGTCAGCACAACACAATGGATGATAGCAGTAGAAAAGATAATGAGTCGATGATGATGAGGTGAGGTGGTGACGATGGCGTTCATCGTGTCAATACAACACAATAGAAAATGACGAGGTGGTGACGATGGCGTCCATCGTGTCACTACAACGATAAGTGTTAGTGGAAAAGACAAATCCAAGAATATGCTAGCAAAAGCGATTCAAGTCTCTCCACAAATGAAAAGTCACCCGGGAGAGGTCCGGGGACGAAGTCGGCGAGTCCATGTTGGACGAAAATTCGACCGGCACAGTAAACAAAAACAAAGTATCGACCTGTGTGTGCCGATAAAAATATTCCCTCTGATTTCCACATGGAAATAGCAGAAAAAGCCCCAATCGCTGGTATAGCGCGATTGGTCAAAACAAGCGCACAAAATTAATATGCATGTATACGCGCTGTACGTAACAATAACAATCTGCATAACAATAGAATATATTTACAAGCCAGACAGAACCGGTTGGGACACGTCTGAGAAGGCAGACAGCGGACTACGCAAGGGAAATTAATTCTCCCTAGCCGCCATCTTGGAAATAGTAAAGCAATTCGTATTAAACATGTGCAAATCAATGCACAAAACATTATTATACATATAAAAGTTAAAATCGTGACATTTGGTCACTACAATCTCGTTAAGTATTGAAGGTCTTATTATTCTTTTAGTATGAGATTGTTCTTAATCAACCCAATCATGATCGTTTTTTTTAACTAATCGCAAGGTCGCAATGTTACCTCAAAAACATGCAAACAAAGTCTTTCTCGCTCGGAAATGAATGTTTACCATCATATACTACAACACAGTATGCTGCTGAAGCAGTATCTTGGACCATATGAATAGAACATTCTTGATAACGTATTGATTATAATTTTGGGGTAGGCTATATACATTGTTTAAAGATTGTATTTTTTCACGTTAGGGTTACCCTTGGTAGTTGCAATTTTTCCAGTAAGTACCCTTTGTTGCCCGCTTTGGTAGACACTACATCCGGGCACTACATAGCCCCTGCCTATATTCCTTTCACGATTCTCATTTCCTCACAGAATACGAGAGATTCACCAATGGGGCCGTAGAGGGCGGGCCTCAGGCTGTGCCTCCTAGTCATGAGAAGACTGGTGAGGTTCCAATCAACGCTTCTCAACACACAATTTATGAATTAGTTAACATACTTCAACTAAATTATTCATGCTGCAAATAATTTATTATTGGTAATTAAATTTGTTGTTAGGTGGGTCTTTGCAAGTATGCTTCCATTGTCAGAAGCGGATCTAGAGGGGGGGGTTGGGGGTTGCAACCCCCCCCCCCCCCCCCTTGGGCGGCCCAAAAAAAAAAAAAAAAAAAAAAAAAAGAAAGAAAAAAGAACGCACGCTGGAGAGAAACCCTTTCAAGTGCAAATATTGTGAGAAGATATTCAACTCATCTGGTAACTTAACCAAACACATGATAACTCTGGATATAACTATGTATTAAACTGTTACTTGATTTAAAAAGACGTTATCATGCACTGCGTTTTATGGTCTCCATTGTGTTATTAGATGCCAGGAAAACATCACTTACGGGGTTCAAATAAACACCCCCAACAAAATCGGCTCGCCGCTTCGCGGCTCGTGGACGATGCTCCGCATCGTCATTATTTTGGTCAAACCCCCCGCCCCTGATTGTAAAGGTATAGCCGAGATAAATTAATACAAATCTAGAAAAATACAATGAATAATGAATTTATTTACAAACTCAGAATATGTGAGAAAACCATATTGATACATGTTTATCCAATCTTTATTAAAGAGTATAGAACCATTCACCATGATACATGAATTAGTATCCCATATAATTTGACCATGAATAAATTCCTCAGAGGGATTATCTACAAAATTTCTTTCATAAAAGCATCAATTTCTTGCAAAGATTTATCGTTGTTTCTAGATTACAAGACCATTACAAGTCCGTATTCTACTAATTAAGTTAAACCCGACCAAGGGAATAACATCACGTTTAACTATTAAAAAAAAGATCTCATATGATCTCATGTTTTTATTTCAGTATTCATTAAACACATACACTCTAATTGAGATAACTGGAAAATAAATCCTTTAACACATTTAGTACTGCATACACAGGGATATTCAAGTAAACAAGAATACGATCATACGAGTAACAAAGACCTGTGTATTTGTAGTACTGTCATCTGAACTATATTAAAGTATTATTTTTCGATTGGAAAGTTATTAAAGTATCGTATTGTAACACGTATCAATAAACAATTAAAAGGAGTAATTTCTAATCCACCCGTTCTCTCTCTCTCTCTCTTTCTCTCCCCCTCTCTCTCTCTCTCTCTTTCTCCCTCCCCTCTATGTCTCTCTTTCTCTCCCTCCCTTCTCAGTCTCTCTCTCTCTCTCTCCCTTCCTCTCTCTCTCTCTCTCTAGCTATTTCTCCCGTTTGCAGTGGTCCTATGGCGGAGTCTTGCGATATCTATATAATCGAGGATTGTGGTCATGAAATCAAACTGACTGAGATCAAACAATTGGGTTTTAAACTACGTAGCCCTTTGTCCGTTCTAAATTTGGTCCCCTTTTCTCTTTCTTTCTCTTTAAGGTTCTATTATTGAACAGATGATCCTATACTGTAGTAAACAGAATGCTACCAAGTACAGAAACACCAATTGAAATACTTCCAACCAGTAACCCGATATTGGACCAGCGTTTCGCCTCCAAAGATGAGACAGCGGCACCGTGGTAGTCCCCCACTGCTGATCGGTTCCTTACCTTCAGATAAAACAAGAAAATACAACACTCATGTTATGTCATGTTGATAATAGAAGAAGATTAGTGAAGATCAGTACCCAATATAACAAAGAGATTGAATGACCACCCCGAATTTGTTATGCTTTATTTGTAGACATCAACTCCAACATAAACCACCACCACTACCACCACCACCACCACACCAACACCAACAAGAGTAACAAACAGTTTGTATCAAATACTAAGTGATGTATTTTTGTCAACGGTTTTATCGCAATGGAAGGCAATTGCAAACCAAAGGAATCATCGGAGAACAGTCACATGGAGACAACTGTCCCTGGAAAATTATCCTTTTTAATGACTACTCCCTAACAGCATACTTAGTCTATCTGAGTGAACATATTCGCGGTCGAACAACTTACTGTTGATGTTAGCTAATGCAATGCATGAATAATAATAATTCATTTGACCTCTGATTATTCTGAAAATTAACACATGATTGGCTTTCTTTTATTTTTGTTTCCTTTTCTTTCCTGACATCACTGTTTGACTTTTTACCAGGAAGTTGTGTACATCACCATCTACCACCACGTGTGAGCTTGCTATTTTAGCAGGTTCTTGAAACACAAAAACAACAACATATAATTGGTACTTTCATGGATTTATCAAAAGCTTTTCATAAACTAAGTTATATTTTACCTAAAATGCTTCCAGTTTATGGAATTGAAGGAGTTGCTCTTTTATGGTTTAAAGAGTATTTATCATTCCGGCATCAATATGTGGGGCATGGTTCATCGCAATAGCTTACAATTAAATATGGAGTCCCACAAGGATCAATTTTAGGTCCCTCTTTATTATTCTATCTAAATGATAGAACTAATGCATCATCCCTTTTATCGTTTTTACTACATGTGTGTTTGCTGACGACATCAACATTTTTCCTCATCAGGATTTGGATGCCCTTATTCATACTTAATATATATAGAATAGTCAAAAGGAGCATACTGTTTTATCTCTTTATATTAATAAACAAGCTGCATACACTTTAAACTTATATATGCGCATGGCAAAGATTTTGCCATGCGCAGTATTGTTATTGATGATATACCATCGGAACGTAAGAGCTATTTAGAATGTTTAGGTACCCTTATTGATGAAAAATCTTGACTGGAATAAACACATGCGACATATAATTGCATGCATTTGTAGAAATATTGGTGTTCTTAAAAACACAAGAAGTTATCTTCCTAAAAATATCTCCCCCCCCCCCCCCCCCCGACCCCGACAACGAAAATGTTTTAGAAAAATACATCTTCGTAGTTGTCAATGGACTACAAATGCAAGAATGTTGTTTCCCGGGGGTAATGACCGATAGGGAAGTTGAACAAGATTTGTTTAGTCTGGTTAGATAGTCCATAATATATACCTCAGTAGATTTGATGAGAGCTACAATCCCAAACGGCAAACAGCAGCAGAGTGTGACGAAGAGAGCTAGACCAAAGTAGTCATTAGGTGCCATTCCCGTGCTCACATGTATTATGTTCTGTTGGATCGGCTGTTGGACCTGTTTGAATTCACAATTATAAGGTAAATCATTAGCCTAGGATTATACGTCGATTACTTTCTTTTTTACACTACAATTCTGCTTTAATAACTGAGCCTAGATTGACTATATAGGCCCCTTTACGTAACAAGTATTTCTCGGCTAACGTGATTAATATATGTCATACGGGTGCACCTACCAAGTTTTATGCACACTTATTAAACAATGGTAACCGTGGTAATCAAGACAAAATATTGTTGTCAGAGTTTTGTCAGCCAGAGCACCTACCACATGTACCACAAAGATTTCACCTCCTAGCCTACATTACATCTTTCGTAAATAATCATTTATGATTGATACACGTCTGTAAAAACCCAACTTCACACACAACTAGCCTACGGATTAAAACAAAAAGTTATTATGATTTTACGAGGAAAATATTGATTATCATTTTGAGTGGAGGTTCATTTTTTGTTTTCGTAATCATCGTCAAATGCTGTTGAATTCTTTCTCTTTGTCTCTCTGTCTTTCTTTCTCCCCTCTCCTTCTCTTTCTCTCTTATCTCTCCCAGTTTCCTTTTATCTCCCATCTCTCTTTCCTTCCCCCTCTCTTTCAGTCTCCTGTTATATGTCCTAGGCTCTCTCCATTTTATCTCACGTCTCTCTCTCTCTCTCTCTCTCGCTCTTTTCTTCTCCTTCACTTACCATTTTACTTTTATCTCTCCCAGCCTCCCCTCAGTCTATCTATCTTGTTTTGTTTTACCCTTCCTTTCCTTTTCCTGTCATCTCTCCTAGTCCCCCTTTTTTCTATCTCTTCCTCCCTTCCTCTGTCTGTCTCTCTCTCTCTCTCTCTTTCCTTCTCCCTTTTTTACATTTACCTGTCATCTGTCCTACTCTCCTTTTTTTTTTAAATCTCTCCTCTTTCTCTCTCTCTCTCTTTTTTCTCCTTCTCTTTCCCATTGATGTCTTCTGACCTAGTCTTCTTTCTTTCCATCTCTCCTTTTTCTCTCTTTCTTTCTTCCCCTCTCTTTCATGTCATCTGTCCTAGTCTCCCTTTTTTCTATCTCTCCTCTCATTGTCTTTCCTTCTCCCTCTCTTTCCTTCTCCTTCTCTTTCCCTGTTTCTCTTATCTCGTACAGCCTCTCCTCAGTATAAAATGTATCTCTCTCATTTTCTCTCTTCTACATGTGTTTTACCTGAATCACCTGCGTCTGGGGGGCATAGGTGCCCGGTTGATGTTGAGGGGCATAGGTGCCTGGTTGCTGCTGAGGGTCATAGGTGCCTGGTTGATGTTGAGGGGCATAGGTGCCTGGTTGCTGCTGAGGGGCATAGGTGCCCGGTTGATGTTGAGGGAATTGTGCAGCCTGCTGAGATTGAGATGGTTGCATAGGATACTCAGAAGAGTTCGGAGGCGGGTAAGGGTTCTGAGGTGGAGCTGAGCTTTGAATCGCATTACTCTCATCGTAACTAGGAGGGGTTCCATGACCACCGCCCTCTACGTCACAACCTTCATTGATAAGTTGCTTGTATTCTGTAATGAATATGATAAAGTGTTCAAAAAAATTGTTTAGAAATGACGTCATAAACAGGCGATAAAATAGAAGCAGTGTAAGGCAGATTGTCGGAGTACAAATCCGGAACCAAAACCAGAACAACGTCAATATACGCATCATAAATCATTCCATTTCTACTCCCATTCTATTATGCTATGTTCTTTATGGTATAAAATGCTCTAATCTTGAGACTGATTCCATGCAGTACGACAAGCTTTATTTTCATTTATTTTGTGGAAAAAAAATGTACCTTAATATTACAAATCAACGATGGCAGTGAGATCATATCAAGAAACTTTTTTTTTTTTGGGGGGGGGGAGTGAAATTACGACAATGTCACATGTCATGACGTACAGTAGACATTGTACTGGATCGTGCTTTAGTGACAATGTCACATGTCATGACGTACAGTAGACATTGTACCGGATCGTACTTTAGTGACAATGCCACATGTCGTGACGTACAGTAGACATTGTACCGGATCATGCTTTAGTGACAATGTCACATGTCATGACGTACAGTAGACATTGTACCGGATCATGCTTTAGTGACAATGTCACATGTCGTGACGTACAGTAGACATTGTACCGGATCGTGCTTTAGTGACAATGTCACATGTCGTGACGTACAGTAGACATTGTACCGGATCATGCTTTAGTGACAATGTCACATGTCATGACATACAGTAGACATTGTACGGAATCGTACTTTAGTGACAATGTCACATGTCATGACGTACAATAGACATTGTACCGGATCATGCTTTAGTGACAATGTCACATGTCATGACGTACGGTAGACATTGTACCGGAACGTACTTCAGTGACAATGTCACATGTCATGACGTACGGTAGACATTGTACCGGATCATGCTTTAGTGACAATGTCACATGTCATGACGTACAGTAGACATTGTACCGGATCGTGCTTTAGTGACAATGTCACGTCCCTTACAAAAAAAATCTATGATATTCCTATGGTACGGCTCTATGGTGAATGGTATTTCTATGATATATTATATGGTAGAATATATTTCTATGGTATACCACACAATTGCTGAATGGTGAGTTCTATGGTCAATGGTATATCATTGATACCGTCCTATGGTATATGGTATTTCTATGATATATTATATGGTAGACTATATTTCTATGGTATTTCTTTTGAATGGTATCCCTATGGTGGAGGATATTTCAGTGGTAGCTCTATGGTGGATGATGACTTTATGGTATATCTATGGTGGTTATGTGACTCTATGGTGGCTCTAAAGTGAATGGTAGATCTATTGTAGCTCTATGGTGGCTGTATGATGTATGGTATTTCTACGGTATGTTATATGGTAGAATATATTTCTATGGTATTTCTGTTGAATGGTATCCCTATTGTGGAGGATATTTCAGTGGTAGCTATGGTGGATGATGACTTTATGGTATATTTATGGTGGTTATGTGACTCTATGGTGGCTCTAAAGTGAATGGTAGATCTATGGTAGCTCTATGGTGGCTGTATGGTGTATGATATTTCTACGGTATGTTATATGGTAGAATATATTTCTATGGTATAACTGTTGAATGGTATCCCTATGGTGGAGGATATTTCAGTGGTAGCTATGGTGGATGATGGCTTTATGGTATATTTATGGTGGTTATGTGACTCTATGGTGGCTCTAAAGTGAATGGTAGATCTATGGTAGCTTTATGGTGGCTGTATGGTGTATGGTATTTTTATACGATATGATATATGGTAGAGTATATTATATGGTATTTCCGTTGAATGGTATATCCCTGTGGTGTAAGATATTTTAGCAGTAGCTCTATGGTGGATGATGACTTTATGATATATTACTAGTGGTTAGTGACTCTATGGTGGCTCTAATGTGGCACTTTTTACATAAAAAGGGCCCCTTTAGTTTAAAAAGTGCCCCTATTATTTTTTTTAAAGTGCCCCTTCCCCTTTCCATCTCTGATAAGTGCCCCTTTTATTTTAATACGTACCCCTTTTCCTTCGATAAGTTCCGGTTTTCCTTTGTAATAAGTGTCCATTTTCCATTCTCATAAGTGCCATTTTTTCATCTCTAGTAAGTGCCCCTTTTCAGATACGAGAAGTGCCCTTTTCACTTTTGATAAGTGCCCCATTCACCTCTGATAATTTCCCTATTCAAATCTGAGAGGGGCCTTTCCCCTTTTAATAACTACCCCTTGTTTAACTCGGATAAGCGCACCTTATATTTTCACATGTGCCCCCTTGCCTTTCTAACAAGTGCCCCCATTTAAAAGAGAGCCCCTTCCCTTTATCATAAATGCCCCCTTTTCATCTATGAAAACAGTTACTTTTCATTCTCATAGTCCCTCTTCATTCTCATAGTCCCGTTCCATCTCTAGTAAATGACCCTATTAAATTCTGAGAGGTACTCGTTTTATTTTGACAAATGTCCCTTTTCCTCCTGATAAGTGCTCTTTTCATCTTCAATAACTGCCCCTTTTATTTTGACACGTGCCCCCTTCCCTTCCTAATAAATGTTTTTTTTCCTTCTTATAAGTGCCCCATCCCCTTCCCATAATTACCCCTTTTCATCTCTCATAAGTGCCCCGTTTATCTTGACATATGCCTCTTTTCTTTTTAATAATAGCCACTTCCCCCCTTTTCGTAAATCCCCCCCCCTTCCCCTCGTATTAAATGCCCCTATTAAAAACTGATCGGTGCCCCTTTTCGTACAACAAATGAACATTTCCCCTTATTATTAGTGCCCCTTTTCTTTTCACCTCATATAATTACCCTTTAACAATGATACGTGCCCCATTTTCAACTTCTGATAATTACCCGTTGTAATTTGACATGTGCTCCTTTTCTTTTCTAATAAGTGTCACCCTTTTCGATAAGTGTCCCCTTTTCCTCTCATCACGTGCCCCTAATTTCCAGCTACTAAGAGCAATATCACCCAAAGCACACTCGCATTTCTAGATGTTATAATTATGGTACTTATCAAAGGTCTTTTCAGTCTTCTGTTATGATAATGTAATAAACCCATCAGGATTGGGTTTTTCTTCTTTATAATTGATGTAATTTTTCGCACTGCGACCTCACAAATCTTACTTATAAAGATAAACAAAATATTGAAATCATCCCTGATAATGTAATCACAATATAGGGGGTATATACAAATGTTTGTTTTTTTTAATATATATTTTCGCTTTGAGATTTACCTTTGTAGGTGCCCTATTTATTTTCTCCAGAAGTTAAGTGCCCTTTTTTGTTGGTGCCCTCCCCCCCCCGCCCCCCCCCCCCCAATTTGGAAGTCGCTCCGCTGCCTCTGTTTGCACTCAATTAGTCTCAATCAATTAAAAAAATCATTAAATAAAAAATTCTAAACCAAATTGTAACAAGTAATGTATATCAGCAGAAAGTGGATAACAAGGGCTGTTTGCTGCCACCTTGTGCCCAAGATTTGAATAACTCTTCTATATAGCCGTTGGTCTCTAATTTCTACTCACTGAAAATGCTTCGCAAAACTCCAAAATATGTGAGGAAGAGGAAGGTGTTCAAAGGAGATCAATACCAGGTATTACAAAAGAGTAACATGAATGCTGGAGAGGTGCCAGAAGAACTAACAGCTAATTCAGAGATCGTGGAAGCTTTCCCTGAATAAGTGTTTGGACAGCCCTATTTTTGGCCCTGGTCCCACATGTGAAGATCCGCGTCATTAGTGACCCACAACTTGCAGCTGCTTTGCAAAAAGGCTCACGTGTGTCTGGGAGGTATGTACTTACTATCAAACAATATTTTTAGTTTGCAAACTGTTACTTTGAGATCGTATTGCATGCTCAAGGGGTGAATGGCTCAAAAAGCCAAATCAAATTATTAAGAATAGAGTAAAGGAGGGGGTAATCGACCATCACCAGTTTTCGGCTGATCTGTTGGATGCATGGTAAAATCCCTTTAAAATACATTGCATAACAGCATATCATATATCCCACACATACCATACCATGCCAGAGTCACTGAAGAACCACATTTGCAATGGAAAATATATCCTAAAATATCACATTTTAGAGATGTAATCGGCGGTCCCGCTCCCCGAATCTGAAAAATTAAGTATCTTACGCGTGTAAGGAATATGGGTACCATAAAATGAGCTTTATTTCAAGTTTTTTTCAGATTTAGAGTCCGATTTTGTGTGATTCGCAAGCTCAAAAGTATCTCATCGCATGTATTTAATCAATGCAGCCGGATACCGCAGCGCACACACGATATCTCTGTCTAATTCAGATTCCAATTTCTGATCACCGCAGAGGTAGTTTTCGGTACGGGAAGCTCCGGCTTGGGATACCTGCTCTGGCCGCTAGTGCTATAGATCAGTGGGGAAACGCATGGCGCGCTTGCTTGCTTCCTATTGACTTTGTACATGCGGCCGAAAACTGCCTCGCTAGGCCGAAAACTACCTCCGAAACAGTGAAAATGGAAATGAATGTTGTCATGGCAATTCATGATTTTTTTTTTATGGGATTCTTTCTTTGTTTAAATAATATTAGTATTTGCTTCATGATTTGAACAAGAAATGAGAATAAATAGGAAGCAAAGAGTCCAAAAAATAGGATTTTGTCTTAAGTGGCCGAAAAACCCCTCCTTTTACTCTATGGTGAATCTAAGTGGGGGCATCGGAATGTACAAAAATAAGGATGGGGTCTAAAGACTACTCCAGCAAAGCATGGAGAATAAGAGAGTCAATGCTATTGCGTATTGACCTTAAGCACTGCACTACGCGTTAATAGGTAGCATTTGCTCACATAAATAGTCAATACACTCTCAATACACAAATGCACACAATCATGCCGATGTGACTAATCGGCATGATTGTGTGCCTTTTGTGTATTGAGAGTGTATTGACTATTTATGTCGATGTGGCTGATCGGCAAGTTTGACAGTAGACTTACAATTTGAATTTTTAAATTATTCTTTCTCATATTGGTACGTTAACAAATTGTATTTTACTGCTATTTAGGTGTCATCAATTGTCACTAAAGTACTGATTTTGAGTGAAATTAGTTGAGTTTTGGGCGCTAGTTCAGAAGCCTACCCAAAATTTGACCCGTAACTCCGGCGTGGATACCCAAAATCAAGTAAAGGTTCAATAAATGTTTAAATAAAGATCATGAGTTACACGTTGTTATGTTGATTACCCGTTTCATGTCAATTTTCTTGTTATTTTTGGAGAATTTTGTGGAAAAACATTGATATTAGTACACTTTTTCACAGGTTTCACGTCAAACTGCTGCACAATACAAGTGTATACCGATGGTGGGTTGCGGGCGGGCGCACGCCTGTGTGAAGTTATCTACCGTAATGAGGATCCGAGACATTACGGTAGATAACTTCACAAAGGCGCGCGCCCGCCCGCAACCCACCATCGGTATGCACTTGTATTGTGCAGCGGTTTGTCGTGAAATCTGTGAAAATGTGTACTAATATCAATGTTTTTCCGTGAAAAATGTGAAAATGTGTATTTGTGTAATATACTACATGTATGTCATAACTAGCACTTTGTTATTATTTGGGGATTGTGCTTTTCAAAATATTTTCCCTGTTCCATAAAGTGTTTTGGATATCTTTTACAGGGCATCTCATTCCTCTGGAGAATTTGTCAAAGAGGAATGGGTTGAACTGCGCCATGGTCCTTGGTTGCTTCATTTGCAAGAAGGAGAGGACATTCTCTTCATCAGAAAATGAATGCGAAGGACGTGGAAAGTCTGCAGAAATAAACCGCAGAGCTACTCTGGCAGCAACGGAGGTGGGTTTGGCACGGGATAGCTTGTGCGACTTGCTGACCATCCTCGGAACAGCCCCACTAGTCGAAGCCCCTAGCTACAACAGGCACATAGCCACTTTATCTTCCTTATCCCAAGAGGTTAGTCACCAGCCTTGTGTTTTCTTCATTACATTATCTTAGCTGTACGTACATTTAATCAAAACATATTTTTATTTCTTAGTTATGGTCGATAGACAGTATAATACATGTACATCAATATCCCTTCTTGTCAAATCAAGGGATGAAAATTAATCAAATATAAATATTTGTAATAGGGTCTAATAAGAAAGGGGCCTGAGGGAACTTGAAATTTACTTGTTATTTATTACAAACTCTTTTTTTTTTTTGCAGACCAGTAAGGATCAGAAGAAAAAGGTGGCAGCATGCCTACGTCAAAGGGCCATGGACAAGGATCTGACCATCGGGGAAAATGATTTTGTGGACGTGGCAGTGCCCTACGAGGGAACATGGCATAGACGAGGTTACACATCGAATCATGGGGTGGGGGTAGTGATACCGATCGATACAGGGGAGATTGTTTGACACAGAGGGTCTATCAAAATCATGTAAACAGTTTGGGTATAGAAAGGGTTGGGTCTTCAGTGTTCTCAGCCAGAGGGACCTTGATCGCCTTCAGAGCAGCAAGGCTTGTCTTTTCTGCTCCTCTTCGAACTCACATACAACCTCTTTGACTTGAACTTCATTGTACATGTTTATACAATGTTTTAGAACATTTCTGTGCTGCAACTCAGTGCCTTTTTTTTTTATTGTACATGTTTATATATTTTTAACTTGCCTTTCATTTTAGTCATGTTTACGTACACACTGTATATGACATTTTAGTTGTTTCTTTTTAACTTGCCGATTATTTAGAGGAACTAGGGTGATATATATGTGGGTATTTATTACATCTTAGTAGAATAATTCCAAGTAATATGTGTTGCAATTACGAACTTGCCTTTCATTTTAGTTTGTAGTGTACATGTTTATGTGATATATTTTTTACTTGCCTTTTATTTTATTTTTTAGCATATGTACATGCATACAACTTTTGATATAAACCAAATACATCCTGCCACTTTCATTCAATTCATTTTTTTAATAAGCGTCATGTGTGTATTGTAAGTTAACATTTAAGTTTAGATTTTCTCAAAAATTCAATTTATTATAGTCACCATTCTGTGTACTATAGAACGCACTACAGCCACCATTCTGCTAACCATAGATCAAGACCCAAACTACCATTCTGAATATACCATTTCAAAATGCTACAATTAAGCGTAACATTTTGTTGCATATTTTGAATGGTAGTGAATGGTAGATGAATGGTGGCTCTATGGTAGATGAATGGTGGCTCTATGGTAGATGAATGGTGGCTCTATGGTAGAAGAATGGTGGCTCTATGGTAAATGAATGGTGGCTCTATGGTAGATGAATGGTGGCTCTATGGTAGATGAATGATGACTCTATGGTAGATGAATGGTGGTTCTATGGTAGATGAATGGTGGCTCTATGGTAGATGAATGGTGGCTCTATGGTAGATGAATGGTGGCTCTATGGTAGATGAATGGTGGCTCTATGGTAGATGAATGGTGGCTCTATGGTAGATGAATGGTGGATCTATGGTAGATGAATGGTGGCTCTATGGTAGATGAATGGTGGCTCTATGGTAGATGAATGGTGGCTCTATGGTAGATGAATGGTGGCTCTATGGTAGATGAATGGTGGTTCTATGGTAGATGAATGGTGGCTCTATGGTAGATGAATGATGGCTCTATGGTAGATGAATGAGGACTCTATGGTGGCTCTATGGTATATGAATGGTGGCTCTATGGTAGATGAATGGTGGCTCTATGGTAGATGAATGGTGGCTCTATGGTAGATGAATGGTGACTCTATGGTAGATGAATGGTGGTTCTATGGTAGATGAATGGTCCTCCCGTAAAGTATAAAAGACCCTTGCTTACAATAGTTTTTATCACCTGACGAAGTATCGCAGTAGCATACGAAACGTCGTGATCTTTTAGATTCCTTATTGACCACATTGCGAGACAAACGAATATCACTGGCGATATCATTTTCGATACTATATCCGCAATGAGTAATATATTTAGCATTATTTTAATATTCATTAAACTTTTATTTCTGTAACTGTGCATCTGCAATATCCCACTATGAACAATTTAAAAAGACATAAAACGAAAACTTGATAGTCATTCACCACGCATTAAAAACCGATGATTGTTATAAACCATTCACTGTCTTTAATGTTGTTACTGTTCTTTGACAATTTACTTTTAGCCCATCGAATCAAGAAACTTGAATATTGATCGTAAGATTCAAGTTCAAGTTCAAGTTCAAGTTTATTTTCCACATGTTCATAAAAAAAAAAAACAAGTATACATACATGTTCAGACATATAAAAAATACAATATTAACAAACAATAATATTAAGAGAAACAAATAGCGAACAAAATCTAAGAACAACTAAATACATGTATATAAAAAACATGTGGGGGGACCAACAAAGGCCAGGGGCCTGTCGAGGCTAATCCCCAGAACAATATTAGATATGTTATATATAAAAACAAACCAAAAACAAAAACAAACCAAAAGCCCACAAACAAAAGCGACGTACAGTACATAATAAAACAAAATTAAGTTGGTAAATTAGACAGGCAAACAAAAAATTATATTGTACCACTATAAGTTTGTGAATTGTTTTTATGTAAAATATACAGTTTAAATTTACGTTTAAAATTAGAAAGTGTCGGACTGTTCTTAATCTCTACTGGTATTGAATTCCAGGATTTTACACCAGTGTAAGAAATTGTTGTTTGAGAGAAACTATATTTATATAACGGTAATCTTAAGTGATTTGAATTTCTGGTACTATGGCTATGAATTGTACAATTTGAAGTGAAATAATTATTAAAACTATCTGGTAAAATGTTCTTAAAAAAGGAGTACATAAAAATTGCAATTTGCAAACTACACATTTGATCCACTTTTAAAATACTCAGCTGCTGAATTTTTTTTTTTTTTTTAGCAGATGTTTCTGCATTTATTGATAAATCAAATACAAAACATTCAAATAACAATAATAGTATATAATATAATTGATTAATATCAAGAGTGACAACTTAATACACAAAATAAAATATTTAAAAAAAAAATACATAATTGAAAGCTTGAAAGTATGGAGGTAAGTAAAAAATAATCAAGATAAATGCAGAGGCCAACTATCATAAGCTAAGAAGCTTGAGGCGATAGCAGCCGGGAAGGGGGGGGGGTACATGGCGCTGTTTTTAGGAGAATGTAGGGGAATAGAGAGTCACATATAAAGATTTTGTTCAGAAAATATCTGAATAAAAAGTGGAAAGAAATTAAGAAAAAGAAAAAAGAAGAAAAATGTGCAAGTGTGTGCAAGTGGGTGTGTGCAGGTGAAGTAAGTGTTCGATTCGTATTGTTAATGAACTGGTCATCTAAAATTAATTTAAATAAACAATCAAAACCTCTGAGACCCTTATGATGTTTTTGAATATGTAGATATTAAATATTTTTTCATCGATGCTTTGAATGAATAAAGAGTTGCAGAGTGTATAATATTGTCAGGTAAAGCATTCCAAATGTCTGGACCATGATGTCTTATCGATTTATAGGCCATAATAATTTTGGGGTTTGTTAAGTGGAAATCGGATGAGTGTCGTGTGGGATAAGAATGTATATCACTATTGTAAACAAAAATATTTCGAAATGCCAAAGGTATAGTATTTATCCAACATTTATACATAAAGATTGCAGTTTGAAAACTGTGAATGTCAGCGATTTTTAATGTTTTTAGTTTACAAAATATTGGATCAGTATGGGCTAAATAATGTGAATGTGTACAAAGACGAAGTGCTTTCTTTTGGAGACGATATATTAACATAATTTTCATCTTACTACAATTGCCCCAAACTATGTTACAATAAGATATGTATGACAAAATGAAGGAATTGTAAAGCATAAATAGTGACTTTTGTGATAGATAATATTTTAATTTATATAAAATGCCTATGCTTCTCGAGACTAGCATGCAAATGTTGTTAATATGACTATTCCAAGTTAGGTTTGAATCAATCATTACACCTAAGAATTTTGTAACTTCTTTTTGAATTATGGGCATGTTATCTATAAAAATATCATAATGAAGTACATGTTTAGAGTGTATGTTTTTGAAATAAATACAATTAGTCTTATTAATATTTAAAGAGAGTTTATTGGATTTGAACCAAGATGATAATTTATTTAGTTCTAAATTGAGGGTTGTAATGAGAATGTTTAAGTCTTTATGCGAATAAAATACGTTGGTATCGTCTGCGAACAGAACATATGTTAGGAGTGGTGATGCATTAACAATATCATTCATATATACTAAAAACAGTAGGGGACCTAATATGGAGCCTTGTGGTACTCCGCATTCTATGGTGGAAATATTAGATGTTGTAGATTTAAACATAACATATTGATGTCTATTACGCAAATAGTCTTCAAACCAAGAAAGTACAATCCCTCTAACTCCATATGCTTTTAATTTATGTATTAATATACGATGGTCCATGGTATCGAATGCTTTCGATAAGTCCATAAAAACACCTACAGTGTGTTCTTTTTTAGAAAGGGAATCAGTTATTTTGTCACATAATTGTAGAATAGCATAATCAGTAGAGTGGTTCTTTCTAAATCCATATTGATTAGGAATTAAAAAGTTATTGATATCTAAGAAAGAATATAATCGTTTATATACTATTTTCTCTAATATCTTTGAAATGCTTGGTAGTAAAGAAATTGGTCGGTAGTTTGAAACTTTAGAGTGATCATCCTTTTTATATATCGGAATTATTTTTGCAACTTTTAGTGGGTCGGGAAAAACCCCTTGGGAAAGAGATAAATTAAAGACATGTGATAACGGGGAAGCTATGAAGTGAATTATTTGTTTTAATAAAGATACACTTAGCTCATCGTAGCCACTAGATTTACTGCTTTTTAATGAACGAACAATTTCTAAAATCTCTTGAATATTTGTTGGATTAAAAAATAAGGATTGATTAACGTTATTATTTAAGTATTTCAAAAAATCATTCTTTTCATTAATTATTTTGGAAGCTAAATCCGGTCCAATATTAGTAAAGTATTTATTGAATGCCTCAGCAACATCATTTTGGTCTATGTGATGCCCATTATCATTAAATTCAATATTATTTGGAGTATCCTTTTTCTTCCCCAAAATGTCATTAACTGTTTGCCATAATGATTGATTATTATCTTTATTATTTTCAATTTTATTACCATAGTATAATTTGCGTGATAAACGAATAATTGAAGTCAATTTATTACGGTACTTTTTATATTTATTTTGATTTTCATTTGTAGGTGATCGAAGTGAGATTTTATATAAACGAATTCGGGTAGATATTGATTTAAGTATACCTTGAGTAATCCATGGTCGTTTATTTTTCTTTTTATTTGACTTAATTCTTGAGAGGGGCACATTTTTATTATAATGACAAAGAAGTTTGTTTATAAATTTTTCATATGAACTGTTCACATCTCTTTCAAAATAAATATCATACCAATCTTCTTGACTCAAGTCTATTTTTAAGGATTCAATATTACGTTTGGTTTCTTTACGTCGTGTTGTATGTTCTTTATTGGGAATTTGTAGGTGTTTATCATTAGGACCTATCGTAAATATTGGTAAATGGTCTGAAATATCATAATATATTATTCCATTCTGTTTATTATCTAATACGTTTGAGAAAATATTATCAATTATAGTATGTGTTAAGTTTGTAATCCTAGTTGGTTTATTAATGAGAGGTTTAAAAAAAAATGAAGATAATAAATTAGTGAAGTGTTGGCCAAGAACGGTAAAAGGTAAGGATATATCGATATTAAAGTCTCCCATAATATATACATCTTTATTTTCTCTAGAAATAAATTCAAGGCATGATTCTAATTCATCAAAAAATGTGTCGGCTACATTGTTAGGTGGTCTGTACATTACCCCAACGATTCTATTCTTATGTTTATCATCAATAATTTCTAAAAATAATGTTTCTATTCCTTCCAGTTGAATATCATGTCTTATTTTAAATTGTACATCATTACGAGAATAAAAAGCGACACCTCCCCCCTTTCCGTTTTTACGGTCTGAATGAATAAATTCATAATTCTCAATGTTGAATATTGGAGGAGAAGTTGAGTGTAACCAGGTTTCGGTAAGTCCTATCAAAGAAAATGAAAATGTGTTTAGGATAGATAAAAATTCTTCAAAATTATCGAAATTCTTTTGTAAGCTTCGAATATTGATGTTTAATAAACTAAAACAGTGAAGGTTATTATTGGGTCCCGTTGAATTAAAATTTGAATTGAATTCACTAGTAGTATAATATTTACTCTGGGGTGTATAAACTTGATCATTCAGAATATCATTTAAAGCCATTAAGATTACAAATGTGGTATTGCGACCAGTATAAATTAATACTATGTGTTTGGTGCGTGCATGTGCGTGTAAGAGTGGAAGTGCATTTATAATGGGTGTCGGCAAAAACCAACAAAATCAGGGGGGTGTACATGATGTTCACTTGTGCGTGACTATCAGACAGACTCGGGGCCGGTGACAGCGTTCAAACGTGGTCATTAATTAAAAATAAAAATAAAAACTTAGAAATTTGTAATTTAAGAAAGTTTTATTATTATTTTTTTTTTTTTAGTATTATCGTTTAAATTTACAGTGATGAATTGTTTTCGAAACGTACTACCTTCAAGTTGCAGAGAAAGGTGGGTAAGCCTATGTGCTATACCTAAGGGGGTGAGAAAGAAACAACGTTCAGCATTAAGGACTGGATTATGATTGACATGAGAAAAGGGATTTACAGGGGGGTATGATAATACCTTGGCTTTAGCATAAGTAATACAAATAAGCAATAGTTAAGTTGAAATAAAATGAATTAACATATATCATGCCGATCCACGCCACACCGACGAAACATCGCCAGACACCGGCGAACCAGCATACCGCGGAGAGACCGCGCCACATGATAACATTAAATCACGTCATCATGGAGCGCGAAATACCAACGATACGCCAGCCACCAGACCAGGCAACGAAACGCCAGAGCAGCGCAAACGCTACTCGTTGGTCCCTCCCTGACAACCGGCATGGCAACCAGTCCAGCGGGTGAGGGTCGCTGATCATCTAACCGTGAACCGAGGGCCACGCCCACGGACATGGTCGCCACGCACTACGTTTAAAACAAGAAAAACCATCAACAAAAAACAAGCGATAGTACACTAGTTTCGTGAAATCGACAATGATATAATGAACACCGAGCATGGTATTGATGGCCAAAATTGCCCAATAGTAACAAATAAAAATCAGTCGAAACTCGGCCAGGCATTCAAGTTAAAAGTCGATATATGTAATGTATAATAATTAAACTACAATGAAACAGTCACTAACGATTTGTTTTGGGCAGTCTCATTTGCAAAATTACTCAATGCTACAAAAATTATCCCGCATTTCATAATTAACTCAACCGGGCACTAGGTCGGAGGCACGAAGGTAGCAATGGCCAAAGACACACTTTAAGAATACAGACCAAATGGGACATTGACATCGCCATAATGCTTATTCAAGCATTTTTGTGTATGTATTGACAAAACAAAACCAGCCATGCAGGCCAAAAAATGTTAAAAAGTCGAGTGTATGTAATGTATAATAATTAAACTACAATAAAACAGTCACTACCGATTTGCTTTGGGCAGTCTCATTTGCAAAATTTTCAATGCTACACCAAAAAAAATACCCCGCATTACATAATCAACTTAACCGGGCACTAGGTCGGAGGCACGAAAGTAACAATGGTCAAAAGCACAATTTAAGAATGCATACCAAAAAGGGCATTTACATCTCCATAATGCTTATTCAAGCATTTTTGTGTATGTATTGGCAAAAACAAAATCAGCCATGCAGGCCAAAAAATGTTAAAAAGTCGAGTGTATGTAATATATAATAATTAAACTACAATGAAACAGTCACCACCGATTTGTTTTGGGCAGTCTCATTTGCATAGTTTTCAATGCTACACCAAAAAATAAGCCCGCATTACATAATCAACTTAACCGGGCACAAGGTCGGAGGCATGAAAGTAACAAAGGTCAAATGCAAATAAAGGGGTTGTGTGGGCAAGAGTTTGTGAATTGCAAATAACACGTATTGCACGTTTCTGGAGTACTCCAATTCTATTTCTAAGATACAGTGCACTGTTACCCCATACAATATTGCAATATGATAAATAAGGTAAAATCATTGTGTAATACAGAGTTAAAAGAATCCTCATTGGAACAACACTTCTTAATCTATTCATTACCCCTACGGCTTGAGAATTTTTTGCACAAATGTCATCGATATGTAATTTCCATGTTATTTTATCATCAATTGTAACTCCTAAAAATTGTGTTTGTTTAACTTGTTGTATTAAGCAATCTCCAATAAATATTTGTATTAAGTCTTCATTAATGAACTTATTCTTAGGTTTGAATATCATGTAACAAGTTTTATCAATATTTACAGCCAATCGATTAGCAGAGAACCACTTAGTAACATTTTTCATTTCTACGTTCAATACATTATTAACTTCTGCTACATCATTACCTGAAATAAAGAGACTTGTGTCATCTGCAAAGATAATTGAGTATAATACATCACTAATAAATTGAAGATCATTTATAAACAATAGAAATAATAGGGGCCCCAAAACGGATCCCTGGGGCACACCAACAGATATATTACATAAATCAGATTTGTGGTTGTCTATAAATGTATATTGTTTACGATCACTGACATAACTCCGAAACCATTTTAAGGGTGTACCTCTTATACCATAGCGTTCCATTTTGTTTAAAAGTATTTCGTGATTAATGCTGTCGAATGCTTTCGATAAATCTAAAAATATACCAATAAGAAATTTATTTTCCTCGAATACTTGAGATATTTTGTTAGTTAATTCTACAAGAGCCATATATGTCGAATAACCTTTTCTGAATCCAAACTGTCTTTTGTATAAAATCTGATTTTGATCAATATATGAAATAAGTCTCTTATAAACAAGTTTTTCGAAAGTCTTGGAAAAAATTGATAAAAGCGAAATTGGTCTATAATTAGATAATTGGGCTCGATCCCCCTTTTTAAAAACTGGAATAACTTTAGCAATCTTAAGTCTATGAGGAAACACTCCTTGATCTAAAGAGAGATTAAAAATATTGCACAATGGTTTTAAAACAAAACAGATAGATTTTTAAAAAACTTTTGTATTAATGTCGTCGTCACCTGGACTTGCATTATCCTTATTTTTTTTTACAATATCTAAAATTTCTGCAAATGTTATGGATTCACAGAACATTGATTGAGAGTAATTTACATTATTTAAAAAACTGTTAAAATCGACATTCAAATTCGGCAAGTTATCAGCAATTTTAGTGCCAACAGTACCAAAATATTCATTGAAACCATTAACAATTACATTTTTATCATCAGTTGATTCACCATTATACAATATAGTTTGACATTGTTTCTTGCCATTAGATTTCTTCAAAACATCATTTATAGCTTTCCAGGTCTTATGGATATTTCCTTTACAACTATTAAATTTATTATTATAATAATCACGTTTACATTTTCGTATTTCATCGTTTACAACATTTCTATAACATTTAAATTTAGCTTCCCTATGAGGAGTAGGATTAGTTATAAACCTATGATACAATTTATATTTTTGTTTGCATTTTTTCTTCAAAGATGCATTAAACCATGGTTTATCACTTTTTTTTCTTTTTTGCACAGTTTTTTTCAATGGAAAACATGCATTATAAAGTAAAATATATTGATCAAGAAATGTACTAAATTTCTGATCAACATCATTTGATTTATAAACTTCTTCCCAATTTTGATTACGTAAAAGTATACAAAATCTTACAATGGAATCATCGTCAATCTTACGTTTAAATGTTACATAACTTATTATTTCATTCACAAAATCGCAATCAATGATTAACAAAATTGGTAAGTGATCGCTGACATCAGAAACAAGTATACCTGACTTAATAACATTATCAGATTCGTTTGTAAATATATTGTCGAGGAGGGTTGCAGAGTGAGGTGTAATTCTGGTTGGTTTTGATATCACAGGTAAAAAAGAGTATGACGTAAATAAATCAACAAAAGTACTGACAGATGGACTTGAAGAAAGTAGGTCAACATTAAAATCACCAAGAAAGTAACATTCTTTCTTCTCATTCAATATTTTATGCATTATTAGTTCAACACCTTCCAAAAATGTTGATAATGGTTTACTTGGAGGTCTATATACTACAATAATAACAACATTGTTATTATGACAATAAATTTCAGCACAAATCGTTTCTACACAGTCATTCAATATCTCTAAGTCTTCTCGTCTTTTAAATTTTAAACAATTGTTAAGATAAATACCTACTCCTCCACCACACTTGTTTTGACGGTTGTTTGTAATAAAAATATAATTTGGCAATTCTAAAAGGGGTGTATCTGTATTGGTTAACCATGTTTCTGTTAATCCAATGAGTGAAAATGTATGTGTAAAACATTTCAAAAAATTACTCATATTTTCGAAATTTTTTCTTCAAACTTCTACAATTAAAATGTGCGATAGAAAACATACCATTTCCATCACAAGAATTAACATAATCATCAAATTCATTAGGTAAAAAATATTTAGATTCAAACTGTAAATATTACGTTACGTGGCAAACGGGCTTTGTCACGTAAGGGAACAAAAGGATTGTCAAAGAATTCAGAGAATTCAGAGAAAGAACAATGAATGAATAGAGCAGTTCGCGGGAGAAACACAGTAGACGATCAGTTTATGCAGACACCAAAATGAAGCTGTGGGACCACAGTATAAATAGCAACGCTCAATCGACACGAAGAAGCAAAATGTTTTGGCAAAATTACAGATTCAAATGAGATAAAAATGTTCGATATTGTCCCCTGTCATAACTATACCTTGATTATGTCAGTTTTTGTAGTGTATCCACATAAAAAAGTCCACGGAACAGGGTTAAAAGGAACAAACAAAATATGAGCATAGTAAGGCCGTGCGTGTTTAATGATGCATCCTCGTAGTTAAAATAAAAAGAGAGTTATGTTGTGATAAAGAAATGATGCTCGTTGACCAAACTAGTAAGTCTGGCATATACACTTGAACATACTTTTGTTTTCATACTGTGACGCACTTAGCCGCATGAACACAGGATCAATCATTGGATCACTAATATACGATATGGAATGAAATAACATTTGCTATTTTCAAATACTGAATAACCTCCGTGTTTGTAATTTTAGACCAAGGCAAATACATCACAATAAGGCAGGGATAACTACATGTATTAACCCTAATAAGGCCGGGCTATTTGAAGTCTTACTACGGCCGGGGGGGGGGGCATTATGCCCCCCCCCCCCCTAAGATCTCGGCCGTGAAGCGGCCGATCTCCGCGAAAATTTGCACGCATGTCAAGTGAAGTGTATAGAACAATATGATAAATTCTATTTTTTTGAAAAAAATGACTCATTTGCATATTTATGGTAATTTATGCAAATAACGTCATAAAATCACATTTTTACCTATAAATCATATATTATTCATATTTAAGCATTCTTTTTCATTACATATATTCATTAGACCATTTGTAACAATAATACGACAACAAAAATTGGAAGAGCCAGCTTATTCCTTATGTAATCTCTTGTTTTGATAATTTCTTATGTATTTCATTGTTTTTTTTAACTTATTTATGTTATTGTTTTTTGTTGTTTTTTTCATTTCTTCCTATAGTTCAACTATTTTGACTCCCAAAACAACCACCTAAACTTTAAACAAGACCCAAAAACCAATGTTTGATCTATTTTTAGGAAAAATGACATTTCCATATGTTTTGTACACAAATCACAAAAATTAGCGATTTTCGGGCTGAAATGCAAAGACAAAAGGTCATGTGACCTTGTAACTATAGGTCCAATTTTTTGATTTGTTTTTAAAGATGCGCAAGACTCTAAAGAAAAAAGTCAGCAAGCGGCGAGGCGCCATCCATATGCGTTCTCGAACAATCAGAAAAATCGTGGAGGGGGGGCCATAATGGCCACCCCCCCCCCCCCCCGGCCTTATTAGGGTTAACAGTACAGAGATCCTATGACAGCACAGTAGGTCACAAAATTTGGAAACCTCCACTTCCTTAATCCTCCTCCCTTGTCCTTGTATTACTGTTATTATGACTGTTTATTAGTATGATTATTTAATAGTAGTAGTAGTAGTTGTAGTAGTAGTAGGAGTAGTAGTAGTAGCAGTAGTCGTAGTAGTAGTAGTAGTAGTAGTAGTAGTAGTAGTAGTAGTAGTAGCGGTACGTTTATAAAATCAGGCCTTTAAATATTATCATGATTGGTGTTGTTTGGCGTTATTGCATGGGCGCTTGTGTCAAACATATGGGCTCAAAAGTCTTATTATTACAGTCACGGGTGCTCGGGTGCTCGGGTGTTCGGGGCCTCGGGGACAGCGGACAGGTATAGGTTGGCAATCCTTAAACGCCTTCGATGGTGTAGGTAGGATTCATTAGGGTATAATGCTGGTGACTTCCGGATAGGTTCCTGGCCTGACACTACAGAACTATACCTACTACGATCGAGCAAGCACATCGAACATATACCCTTTGAACAAGATGATCTAAGCTGAACCACGAATTTACGCATACCTTCATGTTCGAACATCCAAAGTGAACAACATGCATAATAAAACATTATAATTTCAAATACAAAGATCAAATACAAAGTCCATGTCTTACCAGACGCCATCCTGATGATTTTTCTTCACTCACATTCAACGATGTAATGTGACTATGCGAGAGAGGTGATATGAACCGTGCTTGATATTAATACGTCGCACTTGAAACTCGTCTATATACTTGAATGGGTATAGCGTGTAGAATGACACTGGCTTTCATACCGTAATGACTAATATCCGTTTCCTGGCCTTGATGGTTAATGTGTGCACAGAGCGTCATTCTGAGAATAGTGTATTTAATACAGGAATGGGTATAACAAAAAACATGTACAAAGTACATTGACATAGGCCATGTTGCGTACACTCTAAAAACTGAAATGTTTAATCACCATTTAAAAGGGCCGAGGAGTAACCACTCTTTCAAAATGGTAGATTAACACTTTGAACATGCTAGATCCAACACTATAAAGGTTGAATCCAATAGGTTAAAAGAAACAATCTGACATTTTGAAAGAGTGGTCACTCCTCGGCCCTTTTAAATTGACATTTAACATTTCAGTTTTTAGAGTGTAGCATTACAAATTGAAAAAAGACAGGGGCGACGGAGCGTCTTTCAAAGCAAGAATGTACTGCCAGCAAACAGGGCCTCATGGAAGACCACCAAATTGGAGATAATTATGTGCCACCCTGTATAAATATCAGAACTAAATAAATTAAAATAAGCAATCAAAGGGTACTTTCTGGAGAATAAAAAAGGAGGGCGCCTAGAAAGGGTAAAGTGGCTCGGTAACATTGTCTCAGACTCTGAAACACAATCCTGGATTTCGCTCATGTTGCAGTGATAATTATATACCTTTAGGTCAGTCAGGAACCTCATGACTTTTGATTTGATTTGATTTGATTTGATTTATTGGTTTCTGCATCTTTTTTATTTTTTTCATCATACATTTTCATGAACATAATATGGCTTGATACAATATTTCAAGTGTATATAATTTTATACTGATAATAAACGATATTAAACAAATATATTGAATTTAAACAAATATATTGAATTTAAACAAATATATTGAATTTAAACAAATATATTGAATGCATAATTAACATACATTAGATGCAGGAGGGCTACAGAAATAAGCAAAGTAGCTTGACGTGCCGGCAGCCCTCAACTTAGATACAACAATACAAATAACAATTAAAAAGAGTGACTTGCAGAGAAGAAAAGGAAAGGGGAGAGAAGGAGGAGGAGGAGGAGGAGCGTTGGTAATAATACAATAAATCTTATACATCTGCTGATTGAATGCAGGTTCATTCATGAATGGAAAAACGATGCTAGGTCATGGACGATTACACATCATTGTTGAATATACAGTCAATGTACACACGAACATGAATACAGTAGAATTACACACGACATGATCAATACTTAGACAATAACATAGTTTTAACTGCCTTCTTAAAAGAATACAATGTCCTAAGGTTTTTTATTACAATGGGCAGAGAGTTCCAGATGTCTGGTCCGGCGTGTCTAATGGATTTGAGAGCCAATGCGGTTTTTGGATTTCTTAAATGGAATTTTTCAGTTTGTCTTGTGGGGTAAGAGTGGATGGTTTTATTCAAATTAAACAATGGGGGAAAGTATGAAGGTAGTAGACCATTTTGTAAGCGAAACATGAAAAGTCCTATTTGTAGAAAATGTTGTATCATCAGCTTTTAGAGTTTTTAGTTTTGAAAACAAGGGATTGGTGTGGTCGCGATAGGAAGAATCAGTACATATACGCATGGCTTTCTTTTGTAACAGTAAAATGGCGTCAACGTTGCTTTTCGAATTTGCCCATATATTGTTACAATATGAAATATAAGGCAGTATCAATGAATTATATGACATAAACAAGATATTTGAAGGGACATAATATTTCAATTTACTGAGAATACCAATATTACGTGAAATAGTATTAGAAATATATTGCACATGATTATTCCATCTCAGATTTTCATTGATCAAAACACCAAGGAATTTCGTGCTATCGTTTTTTTCCAATAATTCACCATCCAAAGTAATTTCAATGTCAGGAATATCGTTATTTTTTCTGTTCTGAAAGTATATATAGTTTGTTTTCTTTAAATTAAGAGACAGTTTATTACTTCTAAACCATTTTGATAATTTTGGTAATTCAGAGTTAATATTTCTTAAAAGGATCTGAAAATCTGAATTGGAACAAGCCGATTGCCTGTCTGATTATCAAGATATTTATGATTGGAAATCGAAATCAAATTTTCCGTTTTCTTAACGGTTTTTACTACACTACAGTGTATTGGGAAAAGGAGTATGGTACAACCGGTCAACCAAATATTTTTGCTTTTTTGAGGCACTTCATAATCACTTTGAAGCGCATTTTGTTTAGAGCTTCAACATTACACCATATCTAACACACTGATAACACGTAGAGTCATGCATCTCAGATCAGATTTAACGTTGTTAAACGATGCCTTTGAAGCGAATATTTGCAATCTTTAAACATTGCATATATCCCTAATTGTAATGGATATATCATCGAGGATGACCATAACATTAATTTGTTCTGTTAACGTTGTCAAGGAAACTGCTTCAGCAGCATACTCTGCTGTGTGTGTGATGGTCTCAATATTCATAAGCGAGCGAGCAAATTTCTTAAAAGATGTATAGGTCACCTTGCGACTAATTTATAGATCTCATTATTAGTTGAAATAACCGATTCTCATGGAGTTTTAAAGCCTGTCTGCACTAGTTTGGCAAAGGGGATTAGACCTCCCTGCAAGGTCACTGACAGGTGATTATCTAATCAAATCAGCTCTCAATTAACATAAGAAAAAGGGGATCATGGGTAACAAATAGGCACCGATTATGCATTCTTTGCGTTATAGAGGGCGCAAGTAGCTATAAGTAGTGCAGTGGGGCTTTAAGCACAGTATTGTGAACCATAGAATAAAAACTTCATTAATGAAATAAACAATATCGCGAGAGAACCTAGCGAGTCAACAGTTTTTGCGGGAAATTTGAGCAGAATTACTCTCAGTCGCTAATAGGGGCCCATAATCATCAGAAGGCTATGAGAAATGTATTGATTCTCGGGAGATGAGGGTTGATAATAACACCTTGTCCTAGCATGTAGGGTAGTTATACAGTTGCTTTGAGTTTGAAAAATCCTACGTTGGCATTCTAGGAAGATGAAGGGGCTTTGGGCTTAAAGGGTGATAGGTTGGAAGATACATTTTAGCATTTGAAAAGTGACAAACTATTTAGTGTTAAAGGTACTATGTCCCTTTTGCAGCCAACCTCAAATTCTGTAGAACTTTGCAGGAATTATGAATATGTCATGTATGTCCTATCTGTGAAATTTAAACGTTAGCAGTGTCCTCATATTCAAATTATGGAAGAAAGTCAGTTTACTTGCTAGACTTCACTGTCACACACTATTGAGTGACTGACTGGCTTTTTTTCTTCTTTGGTAATAACATACATGAAAAGAGTTGTAAAGGGTACATGAGCATTTGTCTACATCAATAACCCACTTCTTGTGATGGCCAAGATTAAACTGATTGAATCTTTGCGCAGCATAAAACGTATGACCATTCGGTACAATTGTCTGAAAATCAAGACTATTACTTTTGGGCTCTATAGCCCTAAAGTCGATTTGACAACTAATAGTCATTATTTTCCCACTTGAAGACATTTTCAAGCCCCACCTTTTTTAGGGAAGTTCTAAATAAGTATTATCTTTCAAATGCAGTTGGAATTTAACTTTTTCATTTTTTTGGCCTGCAAATGGGACATAGTACCTTTAAGAGAGGGCACACTTCATGTATTAGGTATCTAGAGATGGGACATTAAACTAGCTTTGAAAATGAGTATTAAATAGCTTTGGAAATGAGCATTTAATATATCTTAAAGAGACACAGTTCTCGATATTACATAAACTGTTTCGATTCTTTGAAAGTGGTATTTGCTCTTTAAATGGACGAACAAGAGCATAATTTGAAGAGGACAGGGGAAATATAAGTAAAAGGGGGCACTTATCAAAAGGAACTCTAAGAGAGAAATTATCATACTTGAAAGGGGTACTCATCAGAGATGAAAGGGGGGTACGTATATACGATTTGGATAGGAACAATTATTGGAGGTAGACAGAGACATTTTATGAGAAAGAGGAAGGGGCTCTAACTAGACGTTGTGGCGTGCGCCTGTAATCCAGCTAAAAGTGAAGTTACAAACTGATTCAGCCGAGGACGCAGGTTCGAAACTGAGTCACATCTTTCGGATGGTGACGTTTCAAGGTCTGTCCCCAGACGTAAATAATCTTATCTTATTGATACACGTCTGTAAAAACCTAGTACACACACTTATACACACTCTTATTTGGAAAAGGGGCACTCATCAGATGTAAAAAAGGGTAACATCACGCCCCCTTATCTGGGCACTTTAAGGAAAGGGAAGGGGTATTTATTACAAAGGGAAGTGAGCATTTGACAAAGTAAAAGGGGCACCTTTCATATTAGAATGGGGGAACTTATCGGATGTTAAAAGTGGCAACGTGACGAGGAAGGGAAAGGGGCGCTCATAAGAGAGCAATAGTGCACTTATTATAAGTTTAAAAAAAGTGCATTTTTCCTAAGTAAAAAAGGGGCTATTTGGGGGTACATGAATGAGCGTGAGAATACAATACTCGATCATAGTCAGTATTCTTTAGATATTTTTTCACTTTTTCACTTAAACAACCCAAACTCTCCTCCTTTGCGCCTTTGTGCCTCTCTCTCTATTTCTCTTTCTCTCTCCCTCCCTCTCTTTCTTTGCCGCTTTCTCTCCCTCTCTCTCTCTCCCTCTCTCTGTTGATTTTAATTTGTAATGCTACCCGACATGGAGTATGTCAATGTACTTTGAATATGTTTTCATCACATTCCAGTATTGAATAAAAAATGCACAGACTTACACTCAGTGCATAACATGGTTACCGTTGACAGGGAACAATTATTATTGATTGAAAAACATTTTTTTTTCCCCAATTTATGGAATTATTCTGACAATGATTTATTCCTAATAGATCTAGATAATAGTATACATTCTCAGATTTTATTGAATAATAATTTGCCAGTGTTTGTTTTGCGTGACTGCTAAAGCATGTGTATGCTACTATGCTTATCAACTAGGGGAGCTACGCCCTTAAGTCATAAATGACAGTAATTAGGTGATACGTAACGAAGTCTACGTATCACCTATTGATTTCGTCAAGATTTGTATTATTCATTTATTATTCTTCCTCGAATTTGTTCGCAGGATATCTCAAGACTCAATAAAGCCATTGTTATGAATCTTTCACTGATGATAGATCTTAGTCTAACTTAGAACTGCGTGACTTTTCAAAGACTCAAAGTCATCGTGACGTCATCCAGGCGCCATTTTGTAAAAATCAACTTATGATCATATCTTCATAACGGAAAGTAATTTTACATTCATATTTATCAAGATTAAGATCAATATCCGTCGGGTCAATTTGAGGTCAATAAATGCGCGCAAAAATGCGCGTACGCGTAGGCGCGCGCGTTAATGCGCGCGTAAAATTTTTAATTGCTCAAAATCGTCTTAAATTTTTGTTGCATACGTTTCAGGCCATTATAAGCATTTCATAAAAAATCACGCAAAACACGCATTTTTGCACGTTTTCGTTCGTCACGGCCGAACGATAAACTATAATGTATGCAACAACAACACTGTGGTTGCTGTTTTCTACGAAGGATTTCTCTTGTGCAGCGTTATTTCAACTTTTTGTTCGACACGATGCCCTCTTAAGAAATGAAAAGTTTCGCCCAATCTTAAATTCTTCACAAACTATTTATTTTGCATCACTCTGGCACTCGTCAAGTGCTATGTACACACGTATGGGCACATAATTTTGTTTCTTGATTTAGTGAACGAGCAAGAAAAACAAGGACAAGACATTTTCAAAATGGTAAAACATAATGTTGTAATCAACACACTAGCACAGATTTAAGGTATGCGGGCGCCTCACCGCCGAATGTAAACGAATATAAAGTGAAATATTCGGTCATGACCTTGATACACGAATATGAGGATATTCGGGCCTCTCGTTGCCTTGATTCATCATGTTTATAATTGTGATGAGTGTGGTAACAATGTAATGTCGAAATAAAAGATATATATTCACAAAATATTGTCAGCGAGCGAGGAAGAAAGACATTTTATTATTTGTTTACATTTTATTTTCTCATGAAAATAAATACTCTACCCGTTTCTGATATTTGTTTTTCACAAAATCAACGTTTGCCAAAAAAAACTGTCATGTAACTAACATTCTCTTGCGGCACCCCAGTTGAAAAAACGCTGCTCTGGAATTACAAAATCATTGAGATGAATGTACCCAAGTGCGGATACTTATTTTCTTTTAATATGGCACCGTACATACAATATATTTAACTTGAAGGCAATTTTTATTTCAAAATAAATTACAGTACAAGAAAACATATTTTAGTTCACCATGACAACAGAAATATATGTATATATATATTACATTACATTTATAAACATGAAGAGAACCTTAATTTTGGAATAGATCATGGATGAGGGCCCATTATACATACAAAGACAAATATACGATCAGCTGATTAGAAAAGTTACAGAGGATGCATAAATAATGATATCTTACATCCTAATTTCTTTGTTGGGCCATTTTTGGGGAGACTAGCTGTATTAACGGGTACTCATCTGCGCGCAATGTATTGTTAAATTTCTAAGAAATGTAAATTCCGTACTTTGATTTGATACATGCGTCTTCTGGCAATTGAATTCGATTTGATACATGCGTCTTCTGGCAATTGAATTCGATTTGATACATGCGTCTTCTGGCAATTGAATTTGATTCAATACACGTGGCATATTAAGTCAAACTTCACAAAGGTGGAATGGATACAGAGCGAGAGGGGTGGGTGAAATCTCCTCCTAGGAGGATACATGTACGTCAAGCAAAAAGATTTGGCAGATGGGTACGAGGGCTTTGAATGTGAGCTACGAATATAAATATAATGTATACACAACCCCTGTACGAAACAAATCTATTCCGTCATAAATAACTAAGAAAATGAAAGTTCATGACATTTTCTCTAAATAGCAATTTGAAGAGGAGCTCGCATTATACGTCACAGTGTTACAAATTCCCTGGGTGTGATTGTCCTCGGGCCGCGGTAATGGTGTTTCGAGGGGGGGGGGTAATTGTCCTCGGGGGGTAGTTGTCCTCGGGTGGTAATTGTCCTCGGGGGTACTTGTCCTTGGGGGTAATTGTCCTCGGGGGTAGTTGTCCTCGGGGGGTAATTCTCCGGGGGGTAATTTTCCGGGGGGTAATTGTCCTTGGGGGGTAATTGTCCTCGGGGGGTAATTCTCCGGGGGGTAATTTTCCGGGGGATAATTGTCCTCGGGGGGTAATTGTCCTCGGGGGGTAATTCTCCGGGGGGTAATTTTCCGGGGGTGATTGCCCAGGGGGTAATTGTCCTGATACGGAATACAAGCAATTCTTCAATGAAGGTTGTGACGTAGAGGGCGTAGGTCGTGATACCCATACTAGTTACGATGAGAGTAATGCAATTCCAAGCACAGGGTCCTCAGAGCCCTTACACACCTCCGAACTCTTCTGAGTATCCTGTACCGCAGCCTTCTAAATCTCAACAGGCTTCACAGTTCCCTCAGCAGCAACCAGGCACATATGCACCCCAGCCGCAGGTGCTTCAGGTTAAACACCTAAATGGCAGAAGAGGGAAAGAGAGAGGGATTGATAGACTAAAGGAAGGCTGAGAGAATTTAGAGAGAAAGAGAAAAAGACTGGGAGAAGGAGAGAGAGAGAGAGAGAGAGAGAGAGGGGGGAGGGAGCGAGAGAAAGAGAGTGAGAGGGGGGCTAGGAGAGATTACAGGAAATGAAAGAAAGGGGAAGAGGAAAAGAGAGATAAATAGACTGTGGGGAGGCTGCTTGAGATCAGAGAGAAAGGGAAAGATATGGGGAAGGAAGAAAGAGGGAGAGCAGGAGAGATAGAAAGAAGATAGACTAGGAGAGGTGACAGTGAAAGAAAAAGAAAAAGAAAGATAATTAGACTGAGAGAGGGGTGGGAGAGATAAAACGAAATTAGAAAGACCGGGTGAAGGAATGAGAGAGAGAGAGAGAGAGAGGAGAGAGAGTGAAAAGGGAGACTATGAGAGATGACATCGGAAATTAAAAGAGAAAGGAAGAGAAAAATATAAACAGATAGACCGAGGGGGGGGGAGGGAGATAAGAGAAAATGGGAAAAAGGGGGAGAGGGAGAACTTGATAGACGCATCGGAGCGACACATATTAATCACGTAAAGCTGATAAATACTTGTTACATAAAAGGGGCCTATATAGTCAATTAAGGCCTAATAACGCAGAATTGTAGTGTTAAAAAAGAAATTTACCGAGCGATAATCCTAGCCTAATGATTTACCTTTTAATTGTGAACAGATACCGATCCAACAGAACATAGTTGATATACCGAATGACCACTATTACCTAGCTCTCGTCACATTCTGCTGCTGTGGGCTATTTGGGATTGCAGCTCTCATCAAATCAAAAGACGTATGATCGATTATCCAACCAGACTAAACAAACCCTATTACTTCGGGCAAATTCCCTATCAGAAATTACCCCCGGAAAACATCATGTTTAGATTTTTAGTCCGTTGATTATTATGAAGCTTATGATGATCAGTTACACGACAATCTCCATCTATTTGTAAAATGCAAACACACAAGATTGTTTTGGTTAAAATTTGGAGACATAATTCGAAAACTTTACAATGTTAATTTTTCTGTTGCAAATTCGTTTTAATTGAAGGTTATAACTTGAAGGAAAAAAATATTTAAAAGTTTTAATTTTCTGATCATAATTATATGCAAAATACGCAGTCTATTTGACATTTATTAAAGCAGAAAATCACAAACGTGTGTTTCATGAAGTCTCTATTCTTTGTATATTCCAAAGATTAATCCACAACCGATTAAAGATCGAAAAGTACTGTAAAACAAAGAAGCTATGCATTTTTGAAAACACTGTTATTCAAGAAAACGAAACATGTTTTATTTGAACTATGTTAAGAAGCTACGATGTTATTTCAATCGATTGTGTATGATTGTTTGATTTGTTCAAAAGCATATATTTATCAATAAATTCATTTTACAAAAAAAAAAAAAAATTATGAAGCTGTAATTTTCTCAGATAATGTTGTTGTCGAGGTCGAGGGAGGGGGGTACATTTAAAAAAGATAACATTTTGTCTTATTAAGTATACCAATATTCCTAGAAATGCATGTAATTATATATCGTATTTGTTCATTTTATCTATGATTTCCATCAATAAGGGTACCTAAAACCATTGAATACCTCTTACGTTCTGAGACGAAGACGCTGTGCAGCTGTAACCATTAGTCTGTTTTTGTTAGCTCCTCGGTTACATTTACAATTTAATATATTTCCTCTTTTCTTTTACGTTTTTAAGTCTTCTTCTTATCGAGTCACTACACAAGTCCCGTCCAGTGGTCCACACAGGCTTTGGCACGGCAATTCACGGCTTCCAGGTCATCTTAGGTGCATGGCTCTGGCAGAAGTGGGCAGACTAGCAGGTGTTCCATTGTCTGTTCCTGGCCGCATTCACATGCCGTTTGTTCGTCTCCTAGACCCCACCTCTGCATTAGGACTCTGCATCGACCGTAGCCAGTTCTTAGGCGGTTGAGGCTAAGCCAGGTAGGCCAAGTCTCACTGGAGTCGGTAGCGAGGGATTCCTTTGGGCTGAGGGAGAGTTTATGTGGAGTGGTCTGAAGGTGGTTAGACCACAAAGTCATCCTTTGGTTGTGAGGGCAAGTATTAAGAGGCTCTACAGAGTGCAGAAAGCTGTGTCTGGATTTGAGCCGCTTGCCCACTGGCTGTTGTTCGAAGAGTGGGTTGAGTGGATTGTTTTCTTGTTTGTCCTTTTCTTTCTGGGACAAGACCAACCTTCTGACGTGTGGAGGGGCAATACCGCAGAGCAGGTAGATGTCTTCTACTTTAGTTGGCCTAAGGCATCCAGTGATTGCTCTGCAAGATGAATTTAGAGCTGGGTCAATCTTGGGTGCATGGGCCGACCTACTCCATACTGGTGATGCATACTCCGCAGCAGAGAAGCAAAGCGCGAGGGCTGTCGTCCGGATTGTTCTGGCATCAGTCCCCCAGTTGGTGTTGGCTAGCTTCTTGAGGATGCTGTTGCGGGTTCCAACTTTTGCCTTTGTGTTGGCAATGTAGTTCTTGTAGGTAAGGGAGCGATCGAGTGTGACGCCTAAGTAGACTGGGTTGGGAGTGTGCTTCAGCCTTTTCCCATACCAGCTGATCCTTAGTTGATGGTTGGCATCCCTGTTCTTGAGGTGGAATGCGCTTATCTGAGTTTTATCAGGGTTAGCTCTCAGGTGGTTGGTCGCATAGTATGGGATGAGACCGGCCAGGGCATCACTGAGGGACTCCTCCAACTTCACAAAAGACTGGTTCTGGGTGGCGATGCAGAGATCATCGGCGTAGAGGAAGCTCCTGGTGTTTGGGTGGATCGGTTGGTCATTCGTGTACACGTTAAAGAGTAACGGTGCGAGCACACTTCCTTGTGGTAGGCCATTTTTCTGTCTGCGCCATCTGCTGCGATTCACATTGAGAACCACAAAATATCGCCGATTGGACAGCAACGTCTGGATGAGTCCAGTTAGTCTCCGGTCCTTTGTCAGCTCAAAGATCTTCCTGGTAAGGATTCTGTGGTTCACGGTGTCGTAGGCAGCAGAGAGATCAACGAAAGCAGCTCCGGTGATTAGCTTACTCTCATACCCGTCCTCAATGAACTGAGTGAGGTTTAGGAGTTGGCCAGTGCATGATTTTCCTGGCCTAAACCCTGCTTGTTCTGGAATGAGATGTTCATCCACGAATGGGGCGATGCGGTTGAGGATAAGCCGCTCGAACAGCTTATATTTATGGCACAGTAGGGAGATAGGCCTGTAGCTCTTTGGACTGGCTGCGTCTTTACCAGGCTTCAACAGGGCAATAACTTTGGATTTCCTCCAGAGCTTTGGGATGTTGTTGGTGCCCAAACATTCGTTGAACATTTTGAGAAGCCAGTTGAGGGTGCCTGGTCTAAGCTGTTTGATCTGCTCGCGGAGGATGTCATCAAGTCCAGCAGCTTTGTTGTTTTTCATTGGTTACGTTTTTAAGTCAAACTGAAGAATATTGTTTTTGGATATCTAAAGTACCAGGAAATCGGATGTTTTAAGGAAAATCTTGGGCATGACATTTGTGTTTTTAAATAGATGAAGCTGAAGAGAGAGTTTATTATTTTTAAACCAGTATGATACTTTTAGTAATTCTAAATAAAAGATAAACTCCAGTTCTGGTAAAAAAAAAAATTCTCACAGAATCAAACGAAACTTACACTGAATGTTCAAGATTACAAATAAATGACATGTGCCAAACAATTTTGGAAGAAAATGTATACTGGCTGAGTAATGAGCATAGAAAAACAAGGACATCAAGGTAGTACTAGCCCCGACACCATGTGTGTTGTCCCATATATAGCTTTCTGTGTACAGTGCTTGTTACTTTACCAAGACTCTGCCAAATTTATTATGATTTTGATGACTCCAGACCTTGCAGTGCAGACCAATACTTACATGCTACATAATCAACTGTTTCTGATCCATTCCACACCTTTTCTTTCACAAAGGAAAGAAAAAGGAAGAAAGAAGCCTAGCATGTGTTAATTTTCAGAATAATCAGAGGTCAAATGAATTATTATTATTCATGCATTGCATTAGCTAACATCAATAGTAAGTTGTGCGACCGCGAATATGTTCACTCAGATTGACTAAGTATATGCTGTTAGGGAGTATAGTCATTAAAACGGATAATTTTCCAGGGACAATTGTCTCCACGTGGCTGTTCTTCGATGATTCCTTTGGTTTTTAAAAAGCTTTCTAAAAGCTCTCCAAAAAATTATTGGAAGGATATCATTGCGATAAAACCGTTGACAAAAATACATCAATTAGTATTTAGCACAAATTGTTTCTTGCTCGTGTTGGTGTTGGTTTGGTGTGGTGGTAGTGGTGTTGTTTTTGTTTTTTGGATTTGTTGTTTAAAAATAAAGAATAAACAAAATCGGGGTGGTCATTCAATCTCCTCGTTATAATGGTTACTATCACAGACCAATCTTCTGCTATTGTTTGTATACATGACTTAACATGAGTGTTGTATTTTCTTGCTTTATCTGAAGGTAAGAAACCGTTCAGCAGTGGGGGACTACTTTGGCGCCGCTATTTTATCTTCTGAAGAGAAACTAATTTCCAAAGTTGGAATAATATGTGGCTGTGTTTTGTTGTGTTTTGTAATACTTGGTGCCACATTGGCGGTATTTTTTGGACCTGATTTAGAACCATGAAGAGGGAAAGAAGGAGGAGAGGGGACCATGATTCGACAAGAAAAAGGGCAGCGTAGTAAAGAACCCAATTGTTGATCTCAGTTAGTTTGTATTCATGACCACAACCCTCGATTATATAGCGTCTTGCAAGACTCTGCCCTAGGACCACTTTCTTTTTTCATCTCCAATTAGTTTGCAAACGGGAGAAAGAGCAAGAGAGAGAGAGAGAGAGAGAGAAAGTGCCCTCGTTAAATGTTTACTGATACGTGTTACAAAAGGTTACTTAACATTTAATCACTTTATAATCGGAAAAATAATACTTTAATATAAAGAAGTTGACATTACTACCTATACTCAGATCCTTGGTACTCGTATGACCGTCTTCTTATATACTTCAATAGCCCTGAGTATGAAGCGCTAAATGTGTCACAGGATTTCTTTTTCACTGTCTCAATCATATGTTATACGAAAAAAATGGATTACATAGATCACATGAGATCAAAATTTTCTTTAGTTAAACGGGCTTTTAGTCCCATTGTCAGGTTTAACTGAATCAGTAGAATACGTAAATTGAAATGGTCTTGTCACTTACAAAAAACGATAAATCTTTGCAAGTTACTGATGCTTTTATGGGAACAAATCTACATTTCTTGGAGTGATTTATCTTTTCGAGTAATCCTTCTGAAGAATTTAATCATAATCAAATTATATGGAATAAATCATGTATGAAGGTAAATGGTTCTATGCTCTTTAGAAAGGATTGGATTAACAGAGAAATCATTAGAATCCTTCATTTTCTGCAATGTAAGGGTACTTTTCTCACATATTCTGAGTTTGATATAAATTCAATGTTCATTGTGATTTTCTAGAATGTCATTCAACTATATTGTACTTGTCTATATCTAAGTTTTGTTGATATGCTTTTTAAAACTGAGCTTGTAAACCTTGCAATGTAATTTAGCTTTTGGGCTACCATTTTGAAGTTGTTCTAATAAAACCATTCTACTACTACTACATTGGATATACCTATAAAATATAAGCATTTTGTGCAAAGACCCACCTTAAGAAATATTCATTAACAGGAAGAAATGATTTGCTGAAAGAGAAAGAAAACTAATGAATGTAAATTAATTCAAAATTTGTTTGTTGACAACTCTTTGAAGATCCAGTTTCCCAAAAGAAATGGGAAGGTATTTTTTTCATAATCAGTTGTTAGTTTGAATAAAAATTACATCATTCCTTTTAAATGTTCTTTGTCGACAAAATTAAGGTATTTTAAGTTTAAAACAACTCGAAATATTCTTTGTGTCAGTAAGTATTAAAAGACAAGGTTGAGTTCTGGGGGGAGGTGTAAAATAAGTTGTGATCTTTATCATTGTTATTATGAAGGTGTGGAATAACATCAGAGAAGAATAAAGTCCTAAAAAGCATAGATTTTCAAATGCCTTCATTTTCTAAATATGACAAGAGACAGCTTTAAAAATGATGCCCGATTTTTATGCCACATGTTTGTGTAGTCCCATACACATCTTTCTGTGTACGGTCCTTGTTACTTTCATGAAGAATTGGCCAAATTTCTAATCATTTGGGTGATTCCAGAACCTTGCAGTACACACCAATACTTATATTACATGATCACCTTTTTCTGATCGATTCCACACCATTTCTTTTCACAATGTAATCGCTTGACCAGAACTCAACTTACCTTTAAAGACTGTTTGTATATCCCATTCTGATTTATGTACGTTTTGTAAGGAAGAAATTGAATCTATTAAACACTTATGGTTGGATAGCATCGTAATAGCCACGTAACTCGCCAATTCTTAGAGGATTTTGAAAAATATAGCCTCAAAAATGTATTTTTGGCATCCCAGGTGGAAACTGTTAGATGGAGGTGCGGCCAACTTATCTAAATACTATAATGTGTTTTTTTTTTCATTGTACCTTTCTTTGTCAAATGTATGTATGTATCCATCATTGTGTTCATTTTCTTATATATATACATGTATTGTTTTATGTTTTACGAAAACAATTGAATAAGACATTATTGGAATAAAAAGGGAAAAAAATATGGACCCATGTGTACTAACACGATACTAGAAACATGAAATTGGCTGATGCAAGAAAGATGATTACATTTTTACAGGTTTTACAAAGTGAGTACAAACCGGGAACGGATAAATAGGTACCCGCAAGAAATAAAAGACACCCTACTTTTTGATGCAACCTAACTTCTGTATGATTATCATATATCAGCTTTGAAAGGAAATATGTATAAGCGGGTGGTTAAACGAGTGCATATTCAATATTTGCATATTTTGCTACAGAGTACTTCATTTGTTTATCAGGATGACGGTGACGTCATATTAAAATAATGTACGTACAGGGTCATATGTGTCAGCTCACATTTGTCTTTACCTAATTATATCTTCCCTACCCCCTCCCCCAACAAACACACACACATATATACAAGCACACACACTCTCTCTCTCTCTCTCTCTCTCTCTATATATATATGTGTGACGTTTCTCTATCTCTTTTTCTCTTCTTTCGCGTACTCTCACGCGCCTTTGCATCTTGACTACCAAGCGTCGCCTATATTTTTGTTTTTGTATATTGTTGTTCATGCTTGAATCACTTCGATAAAGGGCTATGCCCGAAACGTCAGTGTAATATTCACTTCTCCGGTGTTTTTATTTATCTACCTTGTGTCCTATATACATATTATATATATATATATATTTCTCTGTTCTCAAAGTCCCTCTTTTGCTTTCTTCATATTCATTTTTTTCAATTCCAATGTATTTTACTTTGAAAGCAGCAAAGACGGCATACCAAAAGCGTCGTTTAAAGATTAACAACACTACATCTAAAAATCGAGAAGAGGCATTACAAATTGAAATGCATATGCCTAGATGAAATATCTACACACAATTCTTAAAAGTTGGGTAGCAGCAACAACAAAAAGGAGAAGCCCTTATAAGTGACCGACAAAATAAAACAACTTATACCTGTATTGCGGTAAGAAAAACAAAAGGTTATTATTTATACCCCCGACCCCTTGTAAGTTTATTTCTGTCTCTCGACTTGCTAGTCTCCTTTTCTCTGTTCCTTTCTGCCCCTACTCCCTCTACCCTCACACTCTCATTCTCGCTCTCTCTCTCCCTCTCTTTTTCTGATTCCGTCTCACTGTCTCTCTCTCTTTATCTCTCCCTCTCTTTCTCTTTTTTCTATCTCTCTCTCCCTCCCCTTCTCTCTCTCTCTCTCTCTCTCTCTTTTTCTGATTCCGTCTCACTGTCTCTCTCTCTTTATTTCTCCCTCTCTTTCTCTTTTTTTCTATCTCTCTCTCCCTCCCCTTCTCTCTCTCTCTCTCTCTCTCTCTTTCTCTGCTTCCGTCTCACTGTCTCTCTCTCTTTCTCTCTCCCTTCTCTTTCTCTTTTTTTTCTCTCTCTCCCTCCCCTCTCCCTCTATCTTTCTCTCTTTTTCTCTCCCCTCTCCTTATCTCTCTCTCTCTCCTCTTCCCCCTCTCTCTCTCTCTCGCTCTCTATCTCTCCTTCATGCAGTATTTATTTGACCCTTCTTGATTTTTAACCAATAAAGATGCCTTTCCTTATATTTATCATCATCGCGTCACGACTAAACAAAGACAAATTTGGTTTGAGGAATATTGTAAAAAAAGTTGTTTGACCTCTAATAGTCAAGAGCACGTGACAAGCAGTCTTTATCTCTGAGTAGTATGACGATATTAGATATGACTGTGGAAGGACTTTGGACTAATATGATTTATATAGAAATGCAATTTCTGAAACACTGATATTGCAACAATAGTTACATTCATAGTGCGTGAGCTGATCAACAAACACAACAGGCATTTATTCTTCGGCCGTCACTTTTAAGAACACAGTATGTCAACTGGTGAGAATACTTTTTCTTTTCCTATCAAATCTATAATAAAACTTGAAGTCATCCCCTAATTGCTGCTAATTTAAGCATCTTTCAATGACTTTCATCTAGGCCTTTAGCATGCTTGCGAGTTGTAGTTGATCAAAGACTGCAGCTGCAGCATAGACATCATGTATTAATGTAGAAACGCGTTTACGTCTTACTGTGCGAGTATAAGAGAAGGGAGGGAGATGGAGAGAGGGAGAGAGGGGAGAGTGAGAGAGAGAAAGAGAGAGAGAGAGAGAGAGAGAATATGAAGCAAGTGGGTGATAGGTATACGACATGACAGAGTTAGCTGAAAGAAGAGGGAGGATGGGTTAAATAGATTAGAGGAGATATTGAGGAGAAACACACTTGCGCGTACATTTTTCTTCTGTGATGACAAGAAGTTCTTTGTCAGGTGACTTGTTTTGGTGATGAAATTATTGTGTGCATGTTAATAAATCTCATGCATGGTCGGCAAAATATAGATCATTACACCCCCCCCCCCCCTAAAAAAGGACCCCTTTTTATATAGAAAAGTGCCCTTTTAAAAAAACTTCAGATAAGTAATAATATTAATGATATTGAGATCTTGTATGGCGCTCATATGTGTCAGACTTGACACTCCTGGCGCTCCCGATTATTACCCTGGCTTTAGCATGGCTGTCATTACGACTACAATTAATTCCTGCCAGGTACACACTTACATCACCTTGGTTAGAGTGTAGTAAATGTAGATCAATATCTTGCCAAAGGACATTAATGCCACGTCGGGACTCGAACCGCGGACCGTGTGATCCACAGTCCGGTGACGTATCCATTCCACCACGACACCTTTGATAAGTGTGCCTCTTCTACGCTAAAACGTTAGCCTATATAAACTTTTCAACTACTTATAATTCCAAGGTAATCAATCGTTCTCTGTTCAAGGGAAATGGACTTATATAACCATATTAGGCACATTTCATTAATTTTAATAAGACTGAGATTTCATTAGCATAACATATTATATACTACATTATAACATGCTTAATCGGTGGGGTGACAAAACCTTGTATCTCAAAAATCATGAATTTTCAGGAGAGCGAAAAAACTTTCCTGTCTCAACAGATTTAGTGCTGTGACACCGTCCTTTGTGTGGAATTTGTAAAAAAAACCGAGACAGGAGGCGTTCCATGGGTTTATCAGGTGGTGTCGTAGGCCATTAGGTACAAAATTATGCCAAAAAAATATCAGAATCTCAAAAAATTGAGATACGAGGTTTTGTCACCACACCGACGATTATGTATCATCTCTCATTTCCCCCGTAACAATAGATTTCTCACACCTTCCTCACAGTGTGCCTCTAGTTTAATGCGACTGAGAGCAATGTCTCTCAAATTTTCCCACAAATTTGTTCTCTGTCCTAACGCTCGCTTGCATTTATAGTTTATCTCGTATTGAAGGTCTTATTATTCTTTTATTATGAGATTGTTCTTAATTAACCCAATCATGATAGTTTTTTGCATCCAATAACGTGAGCTAATCGCAAGGTCGCTATGTTACCTCAAAAACATGCAAACAAAGTTTTTCTCGCTCGGAAATGAATGTTTACCATCATTATACTACAGCAAAATATGCTGCTGAAGCAGTATCTTGAACCACATAAATAGAATATTCTTGATAATGTATTAATTATAATTTAGGGGTATATAAAATGTTTTAAAAATGTAATTTTTTCGCTTTAAGGTTACCCTTGGTAGTTGCAATTTTTCCAGTAAGTATCCTTTGTTGCCCACTTTGAAAGACACTACATAGCCCTTCCTACTATCCTTTCCTACATAGCCCCTGCCTACTTTCTTTTCATGATTTTCGTTTTCACACAGAATACGAAAGATTCACCAATGGGGCCGCGGAGGGCGGGCCTCAGGCTGTGCCTCCTAGTCATGAGAAGACTAGTGAGGTTCCAATCAACGCTTCTCTTGGATACCCTTTACAACAGCCTGCGCAATATGGACCACAGCAACCTGGAGTCTATGTCTATCAACAACAGGTAGTCCGATGTGATGCTAACTTAACAAACATAATATTCCTGGCTGGTTCTTATGTTTTTCTCTCTTTTTTTTTTTTTGGGGGGGGGGGGGTCCCCATCGAACACAATGTCAAAAAAGAGAGAGAGAGAGAGAGAAGGGGTCACCAAAGAAGGAGCAACGATTAAATCCAAGATAACTGAATTTACCATAAAAGGACTTCAAATTCCTACCAAAAAATACCATCTATCAGTATCCGTTTCCAAATGAAGAACCAAACAAGTGGAGACTTAAATTCGTTTGAAAGTGACCCATAAACAGTCAAACTTGCTTTAAAGGGAGGCTTTACTACTGCAGCTAGAAGGGATTAGACCACTCAGAGAGCCATCGAGGTCACTGTGACAGGTGGCTATCTCATTAACTCAGCTCTCATTTAACATAAGAAAAAGAGGATCATGGGGGACCAACAGGCACCGATTTGGGAAGTTTTCTATATAGAGGGAGCAAGTAGCTACAAGTAGGACAGTGTGCCTTTAAAGACCACCTGTCTACAAAGACCACCTGTCTAAAACAAGCGCATTTTTTGTTCCCCTTGAAAATGGTTTCTCATTGAAACGTGTACTAAAGGAACTTGTCTACAAAGACCACTCTTTTGTGTTTTCCTTGGGCTGCCGTTGTAGACAGGTTTGACTGTATTTTCATATTGAATATTATAGGCACCAGGGCAGCAGATGATGACGCATGCAGCTGGCGGACCTACCCCGAAGGATTACTTTGGATTTGCGCTCTTTGTAACAATTTGCTGCTGTCTGCCATTCGGGATTGTTGGTCTCATCAAATCAAGTGAGGTAAGCCAATATAGAGCGAATTATGTGCCAATCAATTTGAAATGGTTTCGGTATAATGTAATATATATTGATATTACTACGTTTAAAAAAAAGACCAGTAATGGTCATGCGATTGCATTGTAAAAGAAACCGTTGTGGAATCGATCAGAAAAGGTTGATCATCTAGCATCTAGCATCTGCAAGGTTCTGGAATCATCAAAATGATAAGAAATTTGGCCCATTCTTCGTAAAGTTACAAGCACTATACACAGAAAGATGTATATGGGACTACCCTATATCTCTCACAAGACCATGAGAGAAACAAATTTACCAAATATATGAATTAGTAGGCGGTTTCCCGGCAAATTTTGTATCATCATGTCTTAGTCAAAACATATTCTTTCACATGATTGGTAATGAGAGCTTCCATTTAATTTTTAAAAATTGGAGCGTTTCCAATACTGGTCTTTACCTTTAAAGGCCGTCTGTACTAGTGTGGACAGGAGAGATTAGACCACCCAGCGAGGTCGCTGACAGGTGGCTATCTCATCAACTCAGGTCTCAATTACCATAAGAAAAAGAGGATCATGGGGGACTAATGGTCACCGATTAGGCATTGTTTTCTATATAGAGGGAGCAAGTACCCACAAGTAGTACAGTGTATCTTTAATCCCTGTGGAGGATACATAATTATTTAGCCAGCTCGGTGATCGAACGGAAGAGTTCAGCTGGATAGTTATGTGAACATATGTGACCAATCTTATGAACTCGTTATCAGATTTGTATGTTTGTGATTGTATGGGATTGATGGAAAAAACAATGTTTTTCCTTCTTTTTACCCTTCTCTGTTTTTCTGTCTCTGCCTGACTGTCTATCTGTCGATCTCTGTCCTTTTTTCTCTGTATCTGTCTATGTATTTGTTTCTCTGTCTGTCTCTGTTTCCCTTTCTGTTTCCCTTTCTGTCTATGTTTCTCTGTCTAACTGTCTACGTGTATATGTCTCTCTGTTTATGTTTCTCTGTCTCTGTCTCTGTCACTGTTTCTCTGTCTCTCTGTCTCTCTCTATCTCTGTCTCTCTCTCTGTCTCTCTCTCTCTCTCTCCATCTCTCTCTCTCTCTCTTTCTTTCACGCTCTATCTTGCTATCATCTTGTAGGTGAAGAATCGTGCAGCGATGGGTGATTACAATGGCGCCTCCCTTTCCTCTAACGACGCAAGGCGTTGGTCTTGGGCTGGTTGTATCGTTGGTGGTATCAGCTGGGGTATCGGTTTAGTCGTGATCTGTGTTTACATAGGGCTCATTGTGGCTGCTTGCAACGCCGGCAATTGCGGTGAATATTAAACGGAAGAAAACAAAAGCACAGAGCAAGGGTTGATTAGGCCAACCAAGCCGTACGTGTTCTCATGTCTAAAGATTCGGTCATGTATACACAGTAGATAAATAAATGAGTAAATCATATGAGAAATAATTGCTTAGATGTACAAATCACTTAATAAATAAATGAATAACTTGCTTAATTTATTAATTAATGATTAATCAAATAATGTACATCACATACCATAAAACAGAGATAGATAATGTACGCATGGATGTGTTGTTTGCAGTTAACCTTTTTTTTTTACCCCCCCCCCTCAAATACTTTTGTGTTTATTTTTCCACTGTATGTGCTGTTCATGTCTGAATCAGACTCTACTGGTTACTCATATTATAAGTGGACTCTTAAACCCACTGTTTACATTGACACAATGGCCCGAATTCACAACAGTGGTATATACAATAAGGTTTAGTACCACTGTTGTGAATTCGGGCCATTATGTCTGGGACGTTTCATACTAAAGCACCTCCCTTATAAAAAAAAGAACCACGGTAACTATGTTGTTGTTTTTGGGTCCAAATTATACCATCCACCATGGTAACCATGGTATCATACAACATTGAATTTCATTGTTTGATACCAAAATTTGGACAAAATAAAAATGGTTACCATGTTAATTTTTTATAAGGGTTGACCAATAAGGTATATCGTGTTCTTAAATGAGGACGTGCATAAGACTGGATAGGGGTATATATGCTCTAAACAATTTACTCTTGGAGAGAAAGAAATCGCTTTTCAATTTCTAAAAAAATTTACATAGACATTATTTGGTAGGAAACTTCCCTTGTAGTAGTAGATAATAGGCATAGAGTATGATTGATAATGGCTCTCAAGAAACATCCTTGGTCTTATTAATATCGCACAAGATGATATACCCCTAGTATTCTGCTCGGCAAAGTTTTGATTATGTGATGTATGTAGTACGTGTCATAAAGCTGTTTATTTACTTATTACTTCAAATATAGCCTAATACGCCCATTTCATCTCATTTAAAGAGTGGAAACTCTGTTTTCCAATATTTAATTTGAAACTTTATCTGTAGAAACATAATCATAATATGCACTGTCAGATTATTATTGCAACATGGTTAATCATAACTAGGCCTATACCATTAATTGTACATTCCCACAGAAAAGAGAATTTTCTGGAAGAGATTAACTTGTTTTTTCTGTATTTAAATTATGATTGCTGTATCAGAACAGTAACAATTCTGTCAAAATCACTCCGTTCAGAATTTACACAGACCATGGTGGGCAGGACCGTCAGGACGGAACATATTTGAGCCAGTTCGTAAAAATAGACCCCAACATAATTATCCATAGATCTTTTACACGGTGGATAATAAGTCCCACTTAATTGTGCATTTTAGAATAATCACTGCCGAAGTGATGTAGGTGCTTCATGGATACCTTTTGCTTGCCTCTTGAGAAGAATACTTCCACCAGTGTATCAGATAAATATACTGTCAGTGCATAAATAGAGGCGTGATAGCTTAGTCGGTAGAGCAGTGGTCTCGCAATCCGGTGACCCGGGTTCGAAACCAAGGCCGTCTGGGTGCGTATTTACAAGCATTTATGCTTTCCTAGCAGTCAGGTAAAAATAACCATCAAATGAATACAGATTAAATAACTTTCATTAGCACGATACTAATTTATTCGTCTCGATTGGTTTTACAAATGACCTTTATCTGCCCATCGCATATAGTATTTACGAACTGGCTTATTGTAACGAATTGTTTTCCAGTATTCACGAAATGAGGAGTAATGCATTCATCGACTTCAATGATTTTAGCCGCCTTTGATCTCCTAATAAAGTTAATGAATGGAACTGAAACCACTGACTAGTCTTTTATTTTACCAGTCCTGGATGGTCTGTGTGCAATTGGTGGAGCAAGATAATGGACCGAATTCACAAAGGAGGTTGGTCGACAAACCTAAGTTATGTGCGTCATAAATTATGACGCTTTTCGACGCGTTTCAAACCAAGGGTTCAGGACGGTTTGAAACGAGTTGACAAACCTCCTTTGCAAATTCGGGCCATAGTGATTAGTAACGAGAGCAGTCACAAGAAAGTTTCCGGAACAATTTTTAAATGTGTGACATCATGGCAAGAATTGAAGTCAGTCCGGCCGTTACTTTGTTTCACATGATATGTCTATGTTTTTATAGAAGTGGAAGTATAGTTCTTTTTTTCTTCACGTATTTTATCTTGTAAAGTAATTTATATCAGATCTAATAAAATAATGAATGTTGTATCATTTATAATAATATTTATATGTTCTGCTATAAATGGAATGTTTATTATATATAGTACAGTCTGGGACAGTAGTATCGAGAAAGA